>JAABNX020000052.1:16711765-16722927 GCA_015163995.2 Mormyrus lacerda | reverse complement strand
GCGGGGCGAGTGAAAGGCAGCGCAACTCAAAAGTGCAAGAGGCACAGAGTGCGACTTGGCTGGGTTACACAGTAGTAACAGTGGAGGAGAGAGAAAGGGAGCGGAAGGGGGGGCGGGAGCGAGGGGGGGCAGGCTCAGGGGGATAACAGAGCGATTAGAAGGCAGCGGTATTGCATCCAGACAGAATGTATAATGGAATTAGCTGAGAGGGACTTCGCTTCTGACGGGGAAGTCTAGCAGCTATCCGGAGCGCGGCTGTTTGCGCGTGTGTCAGAGAGAGACAGAGCGAGTGTGTGTGATCGCTGATGCTCAGGGGGGTGGAGGGTGGGTTTGTGGTGGGGGGGGGCTGCTGGAAAAGGAGGGGTCGAGCCTACGGGACCACCTGCTCCAGTACTTTCAAAGCACAGCGCGCACCAAATAAAGAGGTGGATGCTGAGATTTTCCAGAAGGTTGGTTCCCTCGCCGCGAGCAGAGCTCACGCTTGCTCGTCTGTTCGTGCGTGTTTAGGTACATGCCGTTTGTGTGTGCGTGCATGCGTGTTACAGGTTACACACAGGGCTGCTCCTGTTTGTGTGCATGCGTCACACTTACGGGGGGCGAGTCTGAGCCATCGGACGGCGTGCATTTGCGGCCATACGTGCAGCAGACAGGGTGATGCGTGTTCGCGTTCGCTTAACAGGAGGTGTGCTTTTGAGAGAAAGGCGGATGAAAAGAGGAGGGAGACAGGTGTGAACGCAGGACGGAGGAACAGGCAATGCGGGTAGCGGCGTGTGTCTGTGCCATGAATGAAAATAGAAAGGGGAGAGAATTACTGGGAGGGGGCAGCATGTTTCTTACTGACAGTTCCACCTTGCAAGCCCCCCCCTCCATTTTATTTTTATAGCTTAGTCCTGATCACAGAGCAGCACAGCGTGATGCGGGGGCTACCAACATGATGTCCACCAGCCCCTGATCACATCATACTGTCTATGGTCAACCTCGCTGCCCCCCTCATGTGAAAAGTGCTGGGGTTACAGTCCTGTTCATCACCCCCCCCCCCCAACCCCCAAGAGCCCTGGGGTTGAAAGCTTCATGGTAGAGAGACGCTCGTCTTGAATAACGACAAGCTTCCACCCACAGCAAATCCATACTACCCCCCCCCCAAAAAAAAAAACACCGTTTAGGATAGCGATATCACTAGAGGAAATTTATAAAAAAAACATGATTAAAAAATCATGTTTAAATGATTAAAAAAAACAGTCCGGAAAGATGTCACAACGCATAACAGCCGGAGACTCGAAGCCGGCCGACAGTTTGTAGCAACAAACAAGACACACATGGTATATAGATGCAATGATAATAGGCGTTGAGGTTATTCCTTTGAGAATAACATTACCAGGTAAACCCTAAAGCAACGCTAACACTGCTAAGAGTTTGGTGGATGCAGACAGGAGCGTAGCGGCCGGAATATCTGCTTGCTGTCATCTCGGAAGGTGCGACGGGCAAGACAGCGGCGCGGACTATCTGATGTGCGCATGTGCGTCGCGGCCTTCCTGCGCACCTCATTAAGGCTCCGCAGCTCCCGGGATCTCGGCAATCGGCGCCTTTTATCGGGCTACGCGTGGTGTCGGTGCCAACTTTAATAGGATTTACCGGCGCTGGGAGAAAAGTAGTAAGCTCCGGATAACTCCGCACAACGGCAGCGGCTAATTAGTCTGGCTACGTGCTCGGCTTCAGTCGCCCCCCCATTACTTCGGATGCTTATTAAACTGCAGTCGCTCACCCAATTAGGCGAACTGTCTTGCATGTGGCAAATTTGGTTTCGGTGCGATTTTTTAAGAATGCGTATTAAATTTACAGCATCCTGTTTACGGTAACATAAAGAATTATATGCGGGGATTTCAGCACACTCCAAAGTCATATTCCGACATCAAAATGCATGTACAGTGATCCCCGCCTATCGCGGCAGATGCGTTCCAGATCCATCAGCAATAGGTGAAAATCCGTGGTATAGAAATACCAAATAAACATTTTTTGTGTAGTCTAAGCCTTAAAATACCCCTCCCACACGCTTTAAACACATGTAAACTTGTAAAACAACACATATATGTGGATGTCTGGCTAAGGATCTGAGCAACATAATAAAATAATAATATGTAATGTGTGTGTATACACACACGCCTCTCTGTTTTTGTATAGATAATGGAATATATAAAAATATATATGGCTGTTATATACTATATTCTCTTCATCCTTCTTGATGTAGCATACCGTCGATTCATTCAAGCCATAATGGCGAGTGACGTCGGTGTAACGCATTCCGTCCCGAAGCATATCCAGGGGTTTCACCTTCTTCGGAATGGCGCTGGCGCTTAGGATCACTATCAGAAAGCTTAGAAGATGCAGGATGCTTGGGACCAATCGTAGGTCTTAAAACAAAACGAAAACAATCGGATCACTAGGTACGCGATACGCAGAGAACTGTGACGCTTCGGGGAAAAATCCGTGATATAGCAGGGGCGCGATAGCTGAACCGCGATATAGCAGGGGATCACTGTACCGCGCTGCCTTTTGAAACTGACCGGCCTTGTTATTATCGTGAAACTGCTCGTGTCGGCTGGTGGGACGTTTCAAGAAATCTAGTTGCACTTCTGTGCAAACGGTAGAAAACCGGTTTGGAATTTTATGTTAACCTGCCTTTTCATTTGCCAACGAATAATAATAATCTTCTTCCTGTTCACATAACGTTGTATTGTATTTTTGTTTAACCGGTGATGTATCATTGTATTACTTAGAACAGTACCCTAACTAATAAACCTACGCATCAGATTTAGTCAAATGCAAAGTATCAGAATAAAGCACACGTCTATGCAGCTGTCATTGTATTTACTGTTTTATCATGTCTAAGAGTCGTAGGTGTAGGTAGCTTGACAATATGGGAACCAAAGAAGCATATCTACTAAATTTTACATGTTAAATAGGACCCGAACAAGCGATGCACATACATGTGCAACTGAAGACATGGATCATGAAGCAGATCGCAGAGCGAACGGGTGGTGGGGGTGAGGGAGAGAGAGAACACCCGCTTAGTGATCCATGAAGAAGAAAAGGGTGTGTGTGCGGGGGGGTCTGACTGTTACCATAGAGACAGGCGGACAGTGGTCTGATCTATGATTACCAGTCATGCTGGAGCTGACGTTAAACGCCATTACAGTGTAAATAGGAATCAGAGGTGCTGAATTTCATTGTGATATTACGGTGTCACGGAGTGTCGGGAGGGAACTTTGACCAGAAACACTAAACAGTAACAGATCCGAGCGCCTGCGAACCGTTATTGCGCTTAAATGATGTCACAGTTAAAACCCGCTGTTTATTATTTCGGGTGCGTATCAGGTAAATTAAACACGTGTTTGGTCACGTGGCCTTATACTGAAAGCAAAACGGAACGTGGTAAATTTCCCCATGGTCTTTCTGCGAGTGACCCAGACAACAAAATAATGTTTAATTGTAAGCTTGAAACAGTCACCACGATGTGATGAATGAATACTTTACCCTCAATCACCAGCTTTAAAAATATTGTGCTCAAAAAATATAACTTAGAAAAATTATTTACAGACCATTTCTGAAAACTAGGATATGTAATTAACCATGCAGTTATCCACTGTCAGACAGTAAAAAAAGTAAACAAATTACTTATCCATAAATTAGTCCGTAATGTAACAATGTTTTTAATTTAACAAATTGCTAGTCTCAATTTGATGGCTTGATGTATTTTGTAATAAATTAAATTCAGCGTCATTTTGTATAACAGTGATGTAAAAGTGGCGGCAAACAGGTTATGGCATCGGTTCTTTGTTTGGGCAACATTTAGTGAAATTACATGTAAACACCTGAGATTAAATTAAGTTTACACCTGTGCAGCTTTTGAGATAAGACGCAGTTAGAGCGTGCTGTCAGTCGATTCCCCCAAGTTTGGGCAATATTGCATTTATACATATTTAATTTGGTAAGTGGTCGCTGATTAAGCTGGTCCAGAAGAATATTTAATGGTGAAGGACACATTATCCGCCGATACGAACCAGGCAGCTGCCATTCTAAACCGCAGCTTCATTTGCCGTGTACCAGGCGCACAAATTCGACACCAGTGCCATAAACATCCAACTTTCCAGAGCAAAATCGCTGTTTTTTTGCCTCAGCGCACAAACCAATAAGGCGCAAGGGTGAAACTAGCAGCAATTACTTGGGAAAACAGCTGGGGAAAACCTGGAAAGGTGACTGCAGATTTCACTGCGCACCTTTGCGGGGCACGGGAGATTTTAGCGCCTTGTGTTTTTTTTTTTTTTACGGTTTTTAGCGATGGCCACGGGAAAGTGCCATGAATCACTGTAATGAGGAGGACGACCTTCCAGTGCTCCTTCTGGGGAGGTGCGCTGGGGGGGGGGCGAGTTCAAACTGACAAGTGCACACGCGTGGTGATCAATGAAATGAAGGGAGCGAGGAAGGGGATCTGACTGTTACCATGGAGATGAGGACAGTGGCTGACTTTATTGTTAGTTTGTTACCAGGTATGATGAAAACCCGCAGCTATGAGATTGAGCAGCTCCGAACAACTCCAACTCAGAACAACCGAGATCGCAAGGAAAGACGTGTGAAGAAAGCCTTGGTTTAAAATGAAGCAGTATGTGCTGTGAATTACGGAATTCTGTTTGAAACATAAACCCGGTACACAAATACAAATGCGAATTACAAGAACAGCAAAAATTCACTCACGAGCATGAAGCGTGGAGTATTCTTCTGATTTATAATACTGTCTAAATCTATTATAAAGGTAATAGGGCTAATTTTGGGATTTCTCCTTAATGTGTGCGTATTCCTCCTCTCTGAGGGACAAGCGTCCCATCGAGGGTGTGTACGCTCCCCCCTTGTGCCCAAAGATGCCTGGATGGACTCTACTGTGTAGGATACGCGGTTGGAAGATGGATTGAAGCTGATCGAGGTTTATCGTAAGACGAGCATCACTTAGTACAGGTTCGCCATCTAGTGGTAACAAGGACCGTTAACCTAGTTACGTAGTTACTTTTATGTCAGCTATATTCCCAGCCAATTTGTTGACACGCATAATTCGTGCTGTGGTCGCGTTGTAAATAGTGTAACTCGTGTATATGCTCCATAAAATGTAGTAGTAATCGCGCTTCCCAAATTTCTATTAAATTTCCAACCGCTATTCCCGGATTGGCTCGTGGTGAGGGGGATGATGGATTGGGCCTGGAGTCTAGGAAACAAAGCGGGGGTACAGCCCGGTTTGGGTGGCGGTCTATTTTACCATCATTTTTTCATAAAGGATACAGTAGGTGGCAGTATGCAGCGCAAAACTGTTTCCCACGGTCAATTGACGTTTTAATGCAATGTCATACGTTTTACCTCGTTGTTTAGCCTACGTTGTTTTCCACTAACGTACTTCATGGCACTGACTTTTTCTGGAGCGTTTTATGTTAATTGTTGCGTGTTATTTTGAATAGCTTTTAATTGATCTGAAGACAGCAAATGTCCTAAAGTATTTTTAAGCCAGTATGTAAACAAACCTTTCCCAACAGACCTCTCTCTAGTCTAAATATTTTTACTTGTGGTGAACGGTAAACATTATATAAATATATTTAGTCTAAAACACCCGGGTGCTTCAAATTGACTTACTATCATTAAGGACTGATGTAATATTTCAATCCAAATACAAAACACCAGTTTTTAAAATGGGGCAATGTTCCAAACTGCAGTTTCTTTTTTATTTATTAAACATTTGGTTCTGAAATACACGTAGGAAGTTTTCAAACAGGCCTCCAAGCCATATTTATATGGAAAGTGACGTCCACTCTTGGATCACAAATCCAGTTCATTAATATTCATAGTGCAATTCACTTTAAAAGGATTTGGAGTACTTATATTTTGGACTCAATGTGTCTTATGGCTAAGGGACAGCATCCATTTTCTTTTTGAAACATTTCAGTTTCAGAAAAACATACACAATGGAATGAAGGCAAAGTTTATTTAAAAGACACCAGTAAACACAAATACAATTTATAAAATGAGCATCTTTACATAATGCTTGATAAATGTGGTTGTGTACAGATGTTACAAATATAGATATATAAAGTTAAATAAAACAAATACAAAAGATTATAAAACGCAATTAATCTCTTAAATTCATTGATAGGAAAGGCGTGTGGGAAACGTACAAGGCGGGACTTTCCCCACTCATTATCGTTTTCTTTTTCAAAACAGGTAATACTCCGTATTGCTTTGTACGCTTCGCAAGAACATTTAGTATTGTTCATTAAAAAATCATTAACTTGTAACTTCAGGAAAATTATGCTTAATATACTTCGGTAATAAGCTAATTAATATAATACGCTTCTTCTGGGGCAATGGCACGATTTTTGCTTTAGTCTTGCTGGTAGTTGTACAGGACGCGTACGACTTTGATTCATTCAGGCAGAGAATAACGTAGATCATACAGGGGGAATGTCGACAGCCTCGCATTAATTAGCAGGAGTATTCACCAACACACGGCGTGTGCGCCATAATTCTTGTTCAGGAAACGAGTGTGATACATCACATAAGCACCGTGTTTCATAAAATGTAAATGTTGTGATCAATCGCTAAGACTCTGTGCTGTTGCTGATGTACTGGGCTTGACTGGTGATGAATCTAAATTTGTACTTAATGCTGCGTGGCAGCAGTTTACGGTGAACAAGTGAATACAAGTTCTCACAACTACATTTAAAGTGCCCCCCTTCCTCCCCATGAGAACAGTTTTTTTAAGAAAGTTATATTATGTAGAAAAGCCACAACATTAACTAGTATCATTTCATTTAAAAAAATCTACCTGAATATCATGTATGCTATATGAACAAATGCAGAGTGTTATAAAAAGTTGTTAATGGTTTGTTATGTTTCTGGCGTCCGTTTAAGAACACAGACTAACCAGCGGATCCCGTCATTGCTGAAGGCAGAAAAAGCTTTAAATATGAGGGCCGTGCAGTCACATGGCTCCAGAAACTTGAAAACATCCAATGCATTTTTTTTTCCTGAAATACAGTGCTGGAGGGAAACCAGTAGATATCAAGGATGTCACTTGAACACTTTTTTTGGGGTGTAAAATTTTGGTCACCAATGATTACTGCTGCACTATTGGTTGCTGGCAAATACTGGCCACTATATGCTGCTGTGCTATTGGTTGTCGGTTAATTTTGGCCACTATATACTAATGATGGCCAGAAGAAGCTTCATGAACCAGCTGCTGTATTTTCTAACACCACCAGATGGTGCTCTCTATTCAAAAAAAGAATCAATTCATGCTTCAAATGAAACTAAGAGCAGTATCTAGTGGGGTGAAAAATACAGAAAAAGGTCCATGAAGTTTCATTTGGCCATTGCTACTATATTCTGCTACATTATTGGTTGCTGGTGAACTCTGGCCATTCTATGATGCCGGTTGCTGGTACGCTCTCGTGTTATTGGTGGGCGGCCAAAATAAACACAAGCCACAGCAGCATATCAACCGTGACCCTAGCTCCACTACCCACATCATAAGCCACTCCAGATTTTACTCTGTCATCAACTTCAGTTTGCCACATTCCACTAACAAACTGTAGCCCCACTCTGAAACCTTCTGTTATACCTAACACAGGCCAACCCAGCCTCTCAAATTATAACCCTCCCCTGAATTATCCCACATCTCCGAGTTCTCCTTTTCCACCAGATGCTCCAGACAAAATTTAAGCAGATCATCAATATTCCCCTCCACAGTTCCCACGATATATATCCAAAACATTTCCACAACAGTGCTTTGAAGAGTGTTAGGTCACGCCACATATTGTCATGCCTTTCAGCTTAATCACAACTTTGTGGCCTTCGCCAGCTTCAGCAATTGCATGGGATCGCAAAGATAGCCTGCTTCCTGAGATCACAGAGGGTGCCTGGGTGTGTTCGCAGTGTCAGACGCCATAGGGAAAAGCCATGAGCATTACCCAGCATGCACTGGGCCGAATACTGTGACCTAATGCCATGTTCTTTAAGTCCAATTCTCTATGGGAAAATGGGAGTTAGAATACAATTTTTTTTTTACATGTTTAGAAGATGTCTCAGGAACTTAAAAGATTAACCTATTACAAAGTGCCCTGTCAGAGTGAGGTGCTATCTGTGTACAAGGCGACTTAGGTTAATTATGTTGGTAACAGTCCTCATCATCTCAGTGTGATGCCTGGGACCTCTCTCAGACAGACAGAGGTCCCCAGAAAGGCTGAGAGAGAGGAAGTGTTCTTGGCGCACCGTGATCAGTCCTGCAGGCAGCGCATATAAGAAGCACCTCCTGGGGTTACCACGGTGCCTTTCTGTTTGGTGACTGGCAAGGCAACAGCCCCTATCAAGCAAGTGTGATGCTTTAAGCATCTCAGAAGCACGTGGATGGCTGGCCAGTCATGCTTTCAGACACTATTTAAGGAAGGTCACATGTATTGATTGCGAAAACTAAAACTACAATTCAACTGGGGAAATGTGAATGGAATAAGACTTGCAAAGAATGGCTTGCATCATTTCCTGCGGAGGCCTGGTCCTCTGAAGACAAAGGCCCCGGTTGAGCTTGGTTCTGCCGGAGAGGGCTGTGTGTGAGAGAGCCCTCACCGACTGACAGATACTGCAAATCTGCGTTAAAGCTATGTGATTGCTGCATTACAGATGACAGTGTTCTAATGAGGCTACATGAAACACGTCCTAATACCTAAGAAACTTTGGGGTTCGTCCATACCAGTCGCACTGCATCCGTATGTAGTGTGCGTCATCCCACCTAACCGTGCTGTGACACTGTGTTGGGGTGTGTACACACTCACAGACATATGCATACATCAGCACGCGTGCATAAAATCTCCATGTGCATGCACTCGTGCACGGATCAGTATGTGCGAGATACATGGGTACAGTATGCTTACATGTGCACACTTACACACACAGGTCCACACGCACGCACACACACAGGTGGAAACTACAGTTGTGTGTTTATGGCTGAAGGTCTGCAGGAAGGCTGGCCACTCTCTGCATTACAGTTACTTTGTTTCTGGAGAAGATCCAAAATGAGATGCCTTCGGTGAAACCTGGAACAAACACAAGATGGCAACACAAAGAAATTCTGCTTTAGTTTTACTGACAGGAGGGAAGGAGCTATGGACAGTTACACTCACTTGGGAAGAACAGTGGACATTTACACTCACAGGGGAGATGACCAATGGACAGTTACACTCACAGGGGAGGCCAAGCTATGGACAATTGCACTCACAGTTGAGATTGAGCTATAGATAGTTACACTAACCGGAACAGCTATGGACAGTTAGGGAGGCGCTATGGACAGTTATACTCACTGAAAGGGAGGAACTATGGATTGTTACACTAATAATGGAGGCGGAGCTATGGGAAGTTACACTAATAGCGGAGGCGGAGCTATGGACAGTTACATAAATAGGGGAGGCGGCGCTATGGACAGTTACATTAATAGGGCAGACGGAGCTATGGACAGTTACACTAATAGGGGAGGCGGAGCTATGGACAGTTACATTAATAGGGGAGGCGGAGCTATGGACAGTTACACTAATAGGGGAGGCGGAGCTATGGATCGTTACACTAATAGGGGAGGCGGAGCTATGGACAGTTACATTAATAGGGGAGGCGGAGCTATGGACAGTTATACTCACAGGGGATGGTGGCTTGGCAAAGTTGAGATGAGCGTACAGCAGCACAGCAATGTCATTCTGACTGGCCTCCAGGGCGATGGACAGGGCAGTGCTGCCGTCCTATAAGAAAGTCACAGGTTCTAAGACCTGAAACAGTCTGGGGGGGTGGGGATGATCAGAAGGAGGTGGTGCTCACATTGTCGGCGATTGTCGTGTCACAGCCCGGCACAGCTAGCAGCTGGCGGACGATGTCGACATGGCCGTGCTCGCAGGCGCACATGAGCGCGGTAGAGCCATCTTCATCGCGGATGTTCACCTGCGCGCCACAGGACAGCAGCGCCCTCACCATGTCGCCACGGCCATGACTGACGGCAAGCATCAGGGCCGTCTGCCCCGCCTACAAAGATAGCACAGCTCCGGCAACCGGAAACCACCGGTAGACGCATCACAGTAACACTGCATGGGACGTGGGTGCAGATCATGCAGTGGACGGCAGGGGGCGCACCTGACTGGCCTTGGCATTGACGTCGCCAGTACGCAGTAGCTGCAGGACGGTCTGAAGGTCGCTGTCGGAGTGGAATGCAGCCAGGGCGGTCAGCATGATGGCCGTGTAGCCAGCCTTGTTCTGCTTGTCGGCGTTACACAAACCTGCGTGGAATAGAAACAGACACGGCTGAGGAGGCAGGAGGGTGGGAGCTACTGGCCGTGGTCAGAACATGATATAATGCATGCAAACAGCACACGCTATAATACACATACAGCACATACACAGCACATGCTATAATACACATACAACACAAACACAGCACACACTATAATACAGATACAGCACAAACACATACAGAGGAAACACAACATACATTATAATACATATACAACATAAACACAGCACATGCTATAATACACATACAGCACAAACACAGCACACACTATAATACACATACAGCACATACACAGCACATGCTATAACAAACATACAGCATAAACACAGCACACGTTATAATACACATACAGCACACACAAAGCACATGCTATAATACACATACAGCACAAACACAGCACACACTATAATACACATACAGCACAAACACAGCACACGCTATAATACACATACAGCAGAAACAACACACGTTATAATACACATACAGCACACACAAAGCACACGCTATAATACACATACAGCAGAAACAGCACACGCTATAATACACATACAGCACATACAAAGCACACGCTATAATACACATACAGCACAAATACAGCACACGCTATAATACACATACAGCACAAACACAGTACACGCTATAATACACATACAGCTCATACACAGCACATGCTATAATACATATACAGCACAAATACAGCACACGCTATAATACACATACAGCTCATACACAGCACACGCTATAATACACATACAGCACATGCACAGCACACGCTATAATACACATACAGCACATACACAGCACA
>JAABNX020000052.1:16656441-16671171 GCA_015163995.2 Mormyrus lacerda | reverse complement strand
ACGCAAAATCCACTGCCGGCTTATCGTTCAAATCGCCGATTCTGAATTGTGCGCGCGCTCGGAAGATGAGGCTGTACGTTGTAACGAAGGTCAGTTTGCCTATCTTCCTCTGAAAATAATACGTTATATCGAAGTTTACGCTGTAAAGGTGTATGTTCTATGAGATACCGGCAAATGGAATAACGCATCACACGAATTCGGGACATTGAAATTTGAACGTTGTATTGGTGTAAACGTTATAAACGGGGTACGTGGTTCGACTGTATATATATGCTGCAGTAGTTTGTGGGCGGCCTTGTATTCCCAGGGGAAATGAACAGAAATGGAATGTATACGTTTCACTTGTGACTTATGTGCATGTAATGACAAATATCATTAGCCACGCATGTCATACTTTCTTGTTTATATAATACCTAAGATGACCTGTAGATGGCAAAACATCACGTGTACCGAGTGCAATACCCAGGTTTACCTGTAGGTGCTGTAGGGGGTGTAGACGTAGCGCGTGGGGAACTCCAGCACATCCTTGGTTGGCCGCACCCGTAGGTCTGGGTAAGGTTTGACGTGGAGCAGCTCTGGAGAGAGGCAGTAGTGAGGAACCTCTGGAGCTGGGGAGATGTCTATCTTCAGCTGGGCTGGAGGGCAGGAAGAGGAGGTGGAAGAGGATGAGAAGACGGGCAGGTCCCGCCGGGGGCAGGCGGAGCGCGCATCTGTGTGCATCTGGGCCCTCGGATACCTGTGACTGGCCTCAGTCTGCGTAGGACGGAAGACGGTCTGCGCATGTCAGCGAGGAACTTGTAGAGGTCTTCATCACTAAGCCTGTCCCCTTCCTGTATCACACAAAAACAGACACGCGTACACAAACACACACACACAGACACACACATATGCAGAGACAAACACTTTAGGGACTTACCATAGGGTCCAAAAGCAAAATCTCATAGACCGCATCAGATTTTCAGTTTCTGTTCTAGCTAATCTAGAACCATGGACTCACAGCATACAAGCACAAGGGTTACGAATACTTTCACAGATATTTATAAATACTGGTGCTCCTGGACTGACAATGGGGTTACATTCCAATTAACCGATCACAAGCAAAAAAAAACACAAGTCGAAAATAAACATGATTCCATAAATAAATAAATAACCTACGGTCACTGAATGAGTAAATAAATGATTACTGTAACTGAACACAAATAATTAAAGTAAAGTGATGTCATCAGCCGGCATCAGTAGAAAGTATCCTGCAGCACATCACCAGCCCAAGAACGCAGACTGAAATTCAAAGCTGACTGCTGGATGTGCATCGCTATGGCACCGTCGTGAAACCTGAAATCAGGCCATCTTAAAGCACAGAGCACCTGTACTATACACCCGGAATGAACATGGACACACCTGTACTATACACCCGGAATGAACACGGACACACCTGTACTATACACCCGGAATGAACACGAACACACCTGTACTATACACCCGGAATGAACACGGACACCCCTATACTATACACCCAGAATGAACACGGACACACCTGTACTATACACCCGGAATGAACATGGACACACCTGTACTATACACCCGGAATGAACACAGTCGCACCTGTACTATATACCCGGAATGAACAAGGACACACCTGCTTGAAGAAGTTGGTGACGGTGAGCGTCGCGGGACGGAAGGAGGTGAAGTTGCACATCTCCTCACCAACGCTCATGCGCTCCAAGCCCTTCTTCTTCTTCTCATTCCATGTGCCCTTCCTCTCTACCCCAGGACGGGAGGAGACATCCTCATCGTCATGGCAAGCCACACACACGCATTTGTATTCATATCTTTGCGGGGACCACCCGTACAAATCCCATCAATGACAACATTAAGTCCTACTCAACCCGAACCTTAACCATAAGTAACCAAACAAGATACAAGAATTCTAGCATTTTTAGTATTTTGTTTGCAGTCAAAAAATTAAAAATTTCTGCTTGTGAGGACCATAAAAATGGTCCTGACAATGTCAAAACATTGTAACAGAAAATGTTATGACATTTTGGGGAAATTTGATCCCCACAATGTGATGTAGATCTGGAAAACACACACACACCAGACCCGACCCATGCCAGCATTACCTACCGGAGTCAGAGTCCGAGTCTGCACGGTCCAGCCCGCCCACGCTGCTGACGATGTTGAGCAGGTGGATGGCGGTCCAGGCAAAGGGCATCCGGAACTTTCCGAGGCGAGAGCACGACTGTTCGGCCTGCGCTCGCAGCCTCTCCAGCTTCTCCTTGTGCTGATTGTCATGCAGATGGAGGGAGAAATAAATGAAGAGAAAAAGGGATGAGAGCGAGAGACGGGGGTTAGCAGGCCTTTTTGAGCGAGAGACACGGGTTAGCAGGCCTTTACGAGCGAGAGACACGGGTTAGCAGGCCTTCTGGTGGTTTGAGATGCTGCATGGAATGGGGTGATTGAGGACGAGAACGTTACCACAGGTGGAGCCCGGATACAACACCGTAGCCTTAAATACTAAACTTAATCACTTCAGCTGCACAAATGGATGTGAAAACCATTATAAATGCTTTTAGTATGTCAGCCAACTAACAGGATAAGAAAGATGAAGGAATTTATGTAATTAAGCAGCTTGTCACATCCCAGACATTAAAAAAGCGCAGTAACCTCGACGACTGACTTGATTATAAATGTCCTAGGGTAAGAAGCTAACAACACGCTAATAACATGCTAATAACACGCTAATAACGCGCTTTGGGGAATGGGGTTAAAGGCAGGGTCTCTGAAGCACAGCTGTCCTCGGTGCTGCCTGCCGTCTCATTATAACCCCCCCATTCCGCCACTGGTTATCCTTTGGCACACACCACCCCCTCCCCTTTCGAGTCCTGGGACATGGTTAATTTCTGGAGGGGGGTGATTCAAGGGTACAAGAGAACAGGTCAACTGGCAGACGTCCTGCGCAAATGAGGCAAGCAGTGATTTTGAAACCGACACCAGGAACATGAGGCAACATCAGCTCGCTCGCCCCCCCTCCCCTCCTCACGAAAGCCCCGCAGTCCACGGGAGCCGGACAACTGGGTAGACTGGCTTCAGTGTGGGGGGGGCACCGTGGTTCATGGTCCCAGTTCAGCCCAAAACCAACAAACTAGAAAACGAGGAGTATGTGAGACTTGCGAGGGGTTCATGTGTTCATGTGTTATACACACCCCTGCAAAGCCAGCAAGCTTCATGAAATTAACTCATTTTGGCCATCAGGCGTAATTAAGAGTTTCCACGGCACTAAACCCAGCTACAGACAGTGATATTCTTCCGCTGGCTGGGGGGGTTAAGACTAAAAGCCTAAAAATAGACTAAAAGTGTGACTTATAAGTAGGAAACCAGAAGAGTTGAGGTGGTAATTTAAACAGCATCGGGGCAAATTCATTATTAAGCATAATAGGTAAAAAAAAAAATAAAAAAAAAAACACACATATTAATGAATTGTCCAGCTTTGGGAGGTACAAATTTCATCATCCATTAATGTGACTCCCCCAGCTCCAAAGCGGTTCGCGGAGGGACAGGCCCCCTATCTGCGCAGCGGAACTTGACTCGGCGCCCAGAGAAAACAGCAGAACCTGAAACTCGAAAGGTCAGAATTGGGAAATGACTGATACCACCTCCGGCAGTTTCTGCAGGATGTGCTCTCTCTCCTGCTCACGTTCACATGTACATAGAATAAGCACAGCTGCTGCAGTACCACCTCCCACCAACAGAGGGCATACCTTGGTAGAGTCCGACTCCCTCATGACCATGTATGGCTCACAGCACTCTCCGATGTCCCCTTGCTGTAGCACCTTTTCCAGCTGCAACACAACCGCCCCCCCCCACACATACTTTCAGCATGGGCCGAATAGAATGGTGGCAATCCCTGTTTTTGGCTGGAGAGGACGCCCCCTGCTGGCCACACCTTGATGACCAAGAAGATATCCGGAGATGGGAAGGTCATGGAGAAGATGGCAGACCGGGCCAGGGTGGAGATGGCCACGTGCGGGGTGTGTGAGCGGAGGAGGCCTTTCATCTGATCCGAGTTCAGGTCAAAGTGGAAATTTTCTGAAATCTAGAGAGAAGAGAGAGAGGCTCATAAATACTTATCCATAAACTGTCCTCAGACCTTCAAATCACAGCAAACACTGCATGTTATTTAAAAATTAACGCTCTCTTTAGATCTCTTGCTTCTGTGCCGGTTTTACAGGTCGTGCTACATTAAAAATGCATAGAGATCACCGAGAAAAGCTGGCTAGCAGGTTAACTGGCAGGCTAGCAGGTTAGCCGTCCTGCGGGCACAGGCCATGCCGGCCCACGGCGACGAGCGATACCTTCTTCTTCTCTTTGGCGTCGTATAGAGCCAGAGTTCCGAAGATCGGCTCAATTTCGATTTCAAACCTGTGACGGCGAGACAGAAGGAAATGTTATAGAAGACACACAAGGAACCCCCAACCCCCCCCGCTGATAGCTACAGGTCTCCTGAAGATGTCCTGACTGCACACCTTCAGATGCCAACTTCTACTATGATTCTTTTTAAATTTTATTTTACATGACTTAATGGCAGAGCTCATTGCACGCCAAGCTCCTGGACAGTCATACAACCACCCCAGAAGGTGCAGACATTCTGATGATACACCTGAATCTTTCCAGAAGCTTTAATCAAGCACGGGTTCAGAGCACGGGGCCTTTTGCCCCCGCTGTCACCACGGCGACCACATCACCACCTACTTCAGTGACAGGCACTTCACCAAGATCCTCTGACCCGTTTGCTCCTTGGGAACCTCCGGGATTGAGTTCCGCTCCACGGCTTCGTCCTGGAAGATCATAGCGGGGGGGTGAGCATGGCCACATGGGGTGGTGGGGGTGGGGAGTGGCAGTGTTGCCGTGCTGACTGACAGACAGACACGCACCTCGTCGGGGGCTGTGAAGAGCCCCATCAGGTCGGGGTGGCGCCCCTGCTGGCGGGCCTCTGTATTGCGACGGTCCATGTCCTCAGCCGCAGTGCGCTCCAACACCGAGGGCAGCAGCGAATCCGGCGAGGAGTTCTTCAGGTCAAAGATGCTGGAGGCCCAGCTGCCACGGGGGGTGTCGTCCAGGGACACAGAGCGGCGCTTTATGTCATCCTAGGGGTTGCGGGGGGTTTCGCATATTAAACATATTTATTCATCCATTTAAAAGGGGCTCTATTAAGTTAATTTTCACTGTTAATAATTTTATTTTTGGGGTCTACTAGAACATATTGGCTTCAATGTTCCAAAAACATTCTTTTTTTGACACTGTAACCTCTATTCACTCAGTTTATAATGCTCTCTGAAATGCTCTGTTACAGCTTTAAGCCCCACCCCCAATGAGCCCAGTGTGCTCTGATTGATCAGCACCCTATACATTCCACCCATCTTGCAGTATTCAGGCAGATCAACGCAACAAGGTGGCCAATAAGGATTGTGTTACGAGGTGACCTCACCATGTCACGGAAGTACAGGAATTCTGACGAGGCGTTTCTGGCAGATTAGAGGAGAGTGCTTTCTGTGGTCGATTGTTTGTAAAAGCGCAAATGTGTAATTGTTTTATGTGCTTTTGCGCTACTATGACAAGAATTGATACAGTGTTAACAAGAATTCGGGTCTTATCTTCTTGCCTTCAACCACCCCCCCACCCCCGCCAAATGCGTTGTCACGTAGGTGTGTACATGCTGAGCGACTAGTTAAGAACACACCCCCAGGATGAACTGCTGCAAAAAAAGTTAAGAAAATTGAAAATAAATTAAGTTCTGATTAAATTGAATTCTGCTCCCAGCAGTTGGCAACAATGTGGAAAATAAGAGTCAAAAACACAAACAGATGTTGGCTAAATAAAATTTAAAATGAGACAATACACACACTTCTTCCGTAAGCTGAGAAGATACCTGCCAATTCTGTAAGCAAAGACAAGTATCTACAAGATCAATAAGCTCCATTAAGGGGGCGTGGACTCGGAACACGTCACACACAGGCAAACAATGATGAACGCTGCACAAGAACAGACACTAAAAGCGGCCAGCAGGTGGCGTCTGCCATAAGAACCAATGGCAGTGCGTAAGACTCAACTAAAATCTCAACAGTGCAATATGCAAAGGTGTGTATTAAATCCGCCCACAGCTTCCAGCTACTCTGGAATAAAAACCGGACAGACAGGGATGTCGTCAGGGAAACAAAACACATGGTGTTTCCCCCGCCATTAAAAGTGATGTCTGACCTGGAACAATGAATACAGGGTGAAGCCCTGCGCTTACGTGTGCGGGCAGAGTCCCAGAGGAATCCGTCAGACTCTATTCCCAGGCGGTACAGCCTCAAACCAGACCCACTCATTCATATTTCAATGCTGGTGTTCTGGTCCGCTCAGAGCTCCCACGCATCCCTGAATTTTTCTGTGCGTACACATCATGCATATGTACTGGGGCGGCGTACGGCTGGAACACTGTGCCTCTGATCAGAAGGTCACTGGTTCAAATCCCTTGATCAGTGATGTCACAATTGGGTCCCTGATCAATATCATTAACCCCATTCGCTCCATCTAGCTGTCCCTGCTTTCCTCAATTATACGTCGCCTAGCATAAAAGCGCCTGCTACACAAATTCATGTAAATACATTCATATTTATGTAGACATACATTTCCGTCTACTCTCACCTGTGTTCACATTTACTTATTTCCAAATGTCTTGCATGTACTGCTCACTGACAGTCGTGCACTCTCCCTGTCACTTGTGCCCTCAATCTGACCTACACCAGTTCTGCATGTCGTGATCCTATATGCGAGCATGCAGCAGATTTTTATAAAACATTTCCACCAGCTTGTCCCCCCTCCCGTTTTATTCTGCAGTTACAAAATAACTTAATATTTTTCTTTATTCCACCTTTGTACTGATTTGTGCATTTTACCTCAGAGGATGCAGGCAAATCTCTAAACAATTGCAATACTTCACCAGACCTGGTGTCAATGAAAATGTTTAATTACCGCCAACAAATAGCAACTGCTGCAACATCTTTGCCAGAAGGCACAGTATCGATAATGACAGGGCGGTAAGTGATACCTGGTCATCAAGGCGATCGGCACTGACCACATCCAGCTCGAAGGTCTGTTTGACAAGCCCCCGCTGCCTGTCTCTGAGCCGCTCTGGGGTTTGAGCCGAGTGGGCTGTGCTCAGGTGCTGGTACCTGCATCAAACCATCATCACCATCATCACCACTGCCACACCAGGAACACAAGGACAGGAGGGAGAATAGATAGAGTGATGAAGGAGTGATGGAATGAAGGAAGAGGAAAAATGGGGGGGAGGTGACAGATGAAAGATGGATAAAGGAGAATGTGGGAGTGGCACATAACTCACTTTCTCTGAATAATGAGCCAGTCGTCAGTGTAGACACCCAGGGCATCTCTGACGCGGGGGTCCAGGGTGCTGCAAGGAGAGAACAGCACACCCTGACCCAGTGTGACAAAGCAGACACTGGGGGGCACCAGCGATTCACAGCGCCTCCCTCCCCTAACTGATTAAGCCATTAAGCATGTGTCTCACTGTACTGTTCCAGGTCAAGCCACTAGAGCAGCCCCCCCCCGGGGACACTCACTCCTCCTCGGGCAGCGCCGGCTCCAGTGTCATGCACTCCCTCTCCTGCAGGCGGAGCTCCAGGTCATCGGGGGGAAACTCCATAAGCTGCCTAAGGGGGCCAGGCTCCACCCCCAGGGTGTGGCTGCTGAGGAACTCCTCAAAGTCCACCGGCTCCACCACCTCCGACAGGGGGACCTGAGCAGCGGGTGGCCAGGTTTACAGGCATGCGGGCAAGCAAAGATACACATGAACACAGATACAGACAGAGAGATCAGCACAGAGAGAGAGATCAGCACACACAGAGAGAGAGAGATCAGCTCACAGAGAGAGAGAGATCAGCACACAGAGAGAGAGAGATCAGCACACAGAGAGAGAGAGAGAGAGAGAGAGATAAGCTCACAGAGAGAGAGCGAGATCAGCACAGAGAGAGAGAGAGAGAGAGAGAGAGAGATCAGCACACAGAGAGAGAGAGAGAGAGATCAGCACAGACACACACACACACACACATACACAGATAAAAACAGTTACACTTTATTGATCTTATTCTAGGACACATGCTTGCTACACATTTTATTGTATTCTGTCCCAAAGCTTTTTGGTTCCAAACACAGCCCCAGTGATGTTGAGAGTTTGGTGGGGGTGGGTATAAAAACAGATACCCCTGGTATTAACTCGGGCTGACTGTCACGTGACAGACCCTCAGTCACCCCTCCAGCTTACACACATACTTACGTGTTGGTGCAGCCCCGGGCGTTTCTTGGAAAGCTGAGGGGAGCCGTACTCCCGGGAAACCTGCTTCCTCACCTCGGCAGCCACAGTCCTGGGGTGGGGGGTGGGGTGGGAGGTGTCACAAAAG
Source organism: Mormyrus lacerda (assembly GCA_015163995.2). NCBI lineage: Eukaryota > Metazoa > Chordata > Actinopteri > Osteoglossiformes > Mormyridae > Mormyrus > Mormyrus lacerda. Next base: position 16,662,709 of record JAABNX020000052.1, on the reverse strand, counting down.
CTCAGTGAAACCCACTCCGTCAATTATGGGGCTGGAGATCAGCTTACATTAAGCACGGCCATGGGAGGAACATGGACAGGGTCATGGTAGGGTGGATCGGGCATCGATTACACATCGCCACAGGAACCGCAAGAAGGAAGAGTTTCGGCGCATGGAAAGCCCGGAACAGACATGGATGGTACTAAAGGGGAACCGTGACACGTCACGCCTGCGTGACAAGATCAGGGCTCGATACTGTCTTGGGTTACTTCAGGGTTACTTCGCAAAAGGTATGTGGGGAGGCGGGGCAGCCTTCACGTGTGAGAGTACCACAGTCACGGTGCGCTGCGGAACCATGGCTGCGACGGCCTGTTTGGCCACAGGTGGCGCTGTTCAGCGACCAAGAAAAGTTTTTGCCTGCTTTGTAACTGAGCAGGAAGAAACCGTATTAAGAACACGAAGAGCAGACCCACTTCATCGTTAGTACAAACGTGAACGTAAAAAATTAACGTCTTATTACGTCGTGCAATTTCACTGGGCTGAAGACAAACGGGGGCTCAGTGCCTGACAGGATCAGACTGGAACGAGGCGCCACACACAACCTCCTGTACAAACCCAGTGGCACTGTCCAAATGGCTGCAGCTGCTGCCTCTCACACACACACACAGCTGTCGTGGATTTGGCCTCCAACATCGTCACACTGCCCTCATACAGGCAGACAGTCCAGCTCTCTGTCTGTTCGGCGAACGCATCCCCTGCGGTGCCCTCATAACACTGGATATCTTTAGCTCCCCCCCCATGCTTCAAGCCAAACAGGAAAATGGACAGCTACAAACAATTCCCAAAGCACACCCCCCCACCACCCTTTCCTGTATCCTGTACCCAGACAATGGACAAGCCTTCAACAACATCTGAGGGTGGGTGTGTACATGTTTGTGTGTAGGCAGCCGTCCCTAACCCGTGAGCGGTCTCTCACTTTGTCTGCCACAACGTTTCATGATTTTCTTTGTGCATGACAGAAGTTGACAGAGAGCTCACTCGCAATGGAGTGTGTCCTCTACCGGCTGAACCGACCATTACCAACACAAAAATACATTAACTAAATATACACACCCATCTCCACTTAACAAAACGGGCGATGTTTAACAGGCAGCTTCCCACCCACCCTAAATAGAAACAATACAGGCAACATAAGCGTGAATATTTACATTATGAGGGAAATAAATAGAGACGACCTGACATAAGACGCCCGCTCGGTCGAAAACATTACTCAGATCGAAACAGAACTGCAGCCGCAGCGAAAACAGCACTTCCACTTTAAAAATGATTTATTTTTATTATAGGGGAAGCCGGTTGCAAGGTGAGCCCGGAGTTGCAGAGCTTAAGGCGGCTGTGCAAACTTTCAGCCCCTCCGGCCAATGTCGCAGCACCCGTCGTACCGCACACATCCACGCACAGCCGGCGGGGGGAGGTGGCCCGATTCTCCCGGGAAGACCCCCGGCTTCTCGCTAACCAGCTGCCTTAACTTTAACCTACTAACCAGCATCGACTTAACGCGACAGAGACGAGTGTCAGCTCGCTCAGCGGGGCTCCCAGTGGGTACGTCGCACCGCAAAGCAATGCAGAGACGGCGGGTTAAAAGAAATGTGACTAAAGTACTTCCAGGCATCCGGTTACTGCAAGCGCAGCTGATCCGGGACGCCGAGCAACCGGGCGGAACAAAGCCGACTTTCCTGCGCTGTCATGCCGGCACGTCGCGCAGGCGCCAGGGGCCATTCCCTCGGTTCACCTGCGCTGCGGCCAGGCGCGCCCAGTCCTACCTATTGATCTTGTGGGCAAAAGCCCTCCGTTCACTGGGAGCAGCCATCCCCACGCCGTCTTCGTCCCGACGCGGTCGTCCTCACGATGTCTACCCCTCCGCTCCTTTCCCCCTTCTTTCTTTTTTTTCCGCACTGTATTATTGTCCTGCGAGTCTCGCCAGTTTCCCGGTGCTGTGCGTCCGCCAGGCGCTGCCACCTAGTGTCGAGGAGCCGAATAGCAGCACGCCGGCGTGCGGCGCGAGCTCGCGCCACCCGCGCTCGCTGCGAATTTTCCCACTGAACCTGTTTCATTTGGGTAAAAGCAACTCTGACTCATATGATTAAATTACCGTAGAGTTATTTGACTATGAACTTCATTAACAATGACGCACTATAATAATAATAATAATAATAAGAAGAAGAAGAAGAAGAAGAAGAAAATAAAATCACAACAAATAATCTGAATGCAAGTACTAAAAATAGCTTATGAATGTATGAAGCATAAGTATGTATAGGTAATATCCTTTGTTCTACACACGAACATAGTACCTAAAACAATGGCACCATATGTTTCAATACTATGTGTTATATAAGTAAAACAATTTGATAAATTTAATGTGCAATTTCTACTCTTTATAGCTGAAAAAAATCGAAAGTAAATAACTAAAATCAAACCTTCCCAAACAACAGCGTTATTTAAACGCGAATAGAAACAGCAGGTGGCACCTGGACTTCTCATTGTATGAGAATGGAAATGGGTCAACCAATCGTCTCACGGCAGATTGTAGCATCGGCCAATCGCATCCTCCCAAGGTCGGCGGCCAAGGGCAGAATTTCCGCAAGGTGTGCGCGTGGAATTGAATACCTAAAATGGGGTAAAACATCAGATTACGGCAAAAGCATTAACAATCTTCTAAATTACAAATTACAGTGTATATTTGCCAGGATGTAATAATTTATATCGAGTGTGATAAAACAAAGATAAATGGAATGCAACGGGGCGTTGTTTTATATTGAGAAAAACGCGGTAGGGCTGGGTTTGTCTTCGGAATCAGACTTCTGACGCTCCGTATATGAACCACTTTGCATAATACATTAACAGTTTAACTTTATGAAATAACTTAAAGACAAAAAAACAAAAAAAACAAAAATTGTTTAAATGAGTTATTAAAAGTTCAAGTGAATCTACATGTATATATGTGTGTGTGTGTATATATATATATATATATATATATATATATATATACAATATACATATATACACAAATATAGACAAAGATAAATGGAATGCAAACACAGATAATTCATAATTCATGTCTAATTCATGTCTGATACAAGACACTTCTGAATTAGTTAGGCCTAATTTTCTTAAGCAGTGTCTGCGTTGTGAGCGCATTTACGACAATTGTTTTATATTTATATATCTCACGCATCACTTTGCAACTATGTCCAAATGGGGACCAATGGATTTTTGTTTCACATGATCGAGACAAATAATATAGGCCTATTTGATGTTAAACTCTTCCTAGATAAAGACGTTTTCTAACTTATGGCTTTACTTATTCGCATAAGAAAAATCTGATTAACTGCCCCGCGACCCTAACCAGGATAAAATGACAGATGGATCCATCCGCTTAACATATGTATGGCTACAATATTTATACAAAAGATGATGCAGCTGTATAGTAAAGATTATTTCGAAATATCTGTAATAGCATGTAACAAGGAGAATTAGAACTGATTCACATCCAGTGTTTGAATAGCCAACACCCCAAGCATTGCTGCTGTACCTGTTGCAGAACAGACACTGTTCAGTAAGGGAAAAAGACGTTCTTCTTGTACTATAAAGATTTTAATACTTAGAGGTCTTTAACCCGCTCCGAAAATGGATGCCCAGACTGAATGTAGTCTTGGAATAGGCCGCTGCAGCCATACCATGATACGAATGAACGTAGTCTTTATATTCCTGCTATAAAACGGTGCCCATTGTTTTAAAACAAACTCAGACAGATAGTCCATTATATAAAATAGGTCAGTTTAGACAAGAAAATAATCATATGAAACCTGATATTGTCTACAGACGCAGCCGACGCCAGCAAGCATTAAAATAGCTGACGCTGGACCAGTGCCCCGGTCTCAGACAATGTATGCGCATTCTGTTCCTTTCGCTGTGCCAATTGTGAAACATTTGTTTTTATCCTCCAATTATGTTAGAATATGACAAAAACATCATCATGTTTACGTTAAATGAATAGTCAATCACTGCGTCTGTCGACATAATGAAGGCATTGGATTACGGTATGATTTCCTAGGGGGCGCTAAAAACGAACACACTGAATTCTGGGTGATTTTGAGGATTCGTCAAAGTGCTGAGTAAACGGTCTTTAAATGCGGTCTGTTCCGCTTTCCGGCCACCAGAGGGGGCTGCACACCACCGGTCCTTGAAATAGAACCGCACCTTTTCAGATCAGCCTTTCTCTTTTCTCGGCAAACGGTTATACTTTGCTTGAGCACATGCGTCCGGTTCCGCCCCCACCCGTGCGTGTGACCGAGCTAAAAGCACTTCGACCCTAAATAAAGACGTGGAATCGAAAAGAAAATCAACGAAAGAAAATGGCTGCTTCGCTCTTAAGACACACCGACCTTGCTATAACAGATAAGTCTCTTCCCTGCTTGTCCTAAATTATTCAGAAAGGGCAAAGACAGAGGTAAGCGACTCGCTCCCCTCTGGGTCCTCTGAACCGCTGCTCAATCTCGCTCCCTCACTCGCTCTCCATTTATCGACCAGAATGTCTGAGAGCCAGGAAGTGCTTGTCAATTTTACTGTAAAGACTGCGAGTCCTGACCCCCCCCCCCCTTCCGCAACCCCTCCCATCTGCCTCTCTCAGCGAAGTACTCGCATTACAGAGAGCAGCTGTAGACCCATTTATTACCACAGAAAACTGCTGCAGGTAGTGCAACCACCCCCGCTCTCCAGCACCCCCGGTTCCACCCCCAGCCCCTCTGTTCAGCACCATGGAGAGCTGACTGGGAGTAGCCTCACCCAGCCCTCCCCCCATCGCCCCCACAACACCCATCCCCAGCACCTTTTCACCACCACAGAGAGCTATTGCAGACAGACTCCACTCAGACTCACATAAAAAGCACATTTCAGTTACTCTGCTCCTTATTTTGAATGAATTCAACAGCGGACTTGAAATCAGTCCATTTAGGATGTCAATTAGGGTCAATGGGAAAAAAAACTAATTAAAGAATTAAGGGGGATTTCCTGGTTGGAGAGGCTTTTAATGCATGGGGGTGAGTCCAACGTAGCCACCCATGCTAATGCTAACTGTGACCACTGCATAATGCATATTACTAATAGACATAAACTGTAATTGTAAATACTGAGATACACTATTGTGCAATATATACCTACATCCTCTAAATGGCCTTAAAATGAATGATATATATATATATATATATATATATATATATAGGCCTATATATATACATATATATATAGAGAGAGAGAGAGAGTTGGACCAGTATAGTCTGATGTTTAACATCGATTTTCTATGGAGAATCCAAGAGATACAGGACAGATTGGTGTAGTGACTGTGTTACATTTTCGATCTCAGGATGTAAAAAGTTCTCCCTTACAGCAGCCTTTGAGGGTAAAATGTGCATCTCCTTTTGTAAAGGCATAAGGAAGACATGTGTTAAGAGCCTTCAGTGGTTACTCCGAGATCCAGCGGAAACCAGGAACAAAGAATAGTTTGCCCCCGCCAAATTTTCACAGGTGTCTGTCAGTAATAAGTTGAAGAGTGTTGAGTCACTGGTCATGGTGTTTTGAGGATTTGGGTGGTGGTGTGAGAGTCATGGTGCAGACCCATCGAATGCAGCGCATAACATCTAATATTATCTCAGACTGGAATGCCGTGCGGACAGCACTTATAGTGAACTGGGAACTAGTGACTCTGAAAAAGACCCTGCGGGAGAGTGAAATGATCTGTGGTCACATCGGCTCTGGGGTTTGCTTACATCTTCTCTTCCCGCTAGAGTGGAAGGAGACACAAACCCCAAGGTTTACTGGTTCATTTCAGGCCTAAACCTGAAAAAGTCCTGTGGATGAAGGCTGAGGGGGGAAGAGATTCGGCGGCTTGGGGAGGTTCGTCCGGATTCACCGGCAGATAATGAGGTTAACAGTGGTTATCGGGCTTCTCTTCTGCAAAGTCACACCACTGTACTTTTCATCTTTCGTCTTTCATCAAAATCCCTGCCCCCCCCTTCCATTATGAGGCAGGGAAGAAAAAAAAGAGTTTGTACACCCCCCCACCCCCTCAGATTACCGAAGAACAAACAAGGGGGTGTCTCTGTGGCTCTCTCTGCAGCCCAGCTCCCCCCCCTCGTACTCCCAGATGGGAGTGTTTTATTTCTGGGTGTTGGGTCCTTTCCCCTGCCCCCACCCCCATTTAGAACATGGTTGAATGGGGAGGCCTCACCCCCCC
>JAABNX020000052.1:16645027-16656402 GCA_015163995.2 Mormyrus lacerda | reverse complement strand
CCCCCCAAGCTGCTCAGCTGCCCGTCGCCCACCTGCTCTCCCGGCACGTGCCCCTGCCAAAAACACGCCCCCCCCAGCCTCCCCCTCCCCACTCAATCAAGGAGTCCCATTAAACACATTACAGCCCCTCACAATGGGTACAGGCACAATGGGCTCCGTCCCACAAAGGTTCTGTCCGGGACGGCCGAGCGTTTCTCCTTAGCGACGACGGAGGAGCGAAACGCTGATTTACAGCCACACGCATTGCCACTAAAACTGCAGTGATTTGGTAAGACTGCAAATAAATGTAAATCAGTTTGTCAGGAGACGCGGGCAGCGGTGTGGTTACAGTATAGTGCTCTTAGATCAAATTTCGGATTAAAAATAGTGGTTTTCAGTGAGCGGTGCTTCACAACAGCTGCTGACTGCAGATCTATAAGACGCAGCACCATAAAGCCATGAAATGACACTGGTACCCACAGCCAATCAGCTCTATGAACCTGGGGGTATCGACACACTGCTTCTTCAGGAAAACATATTTCTTGAGCTGTGACCCCCCCCCCCCCGCCCGCCAGGGAGGAGGTAGAGGGTGCTGAGACCCCTCAGAGGAAGAGCATTAGGCCTTTACAGGTCCCAGCTGCATCTGTCAGCGACCAGCTGTGGGGCTGTAAATGGAGGTTATCTGCCCAGTGGGTTGTGGGTTTGTGGGTGGGGCTGATACATGCTAAGCTGTAGCGCCTCCCCCAGAATCCCTCTTTATGGCACCTTCCTTCATCCTGCCTTCAAATGGCGACTGTGGTGGGTGTACAGATAGGATTATCTTTTTGTGTTTGTAAGAAGGGTCAGGGGGCATGACTCTGTGTGTGTGTGTGTGGTGCAGTGGGGACTCTCTGAGATGCAGTTAGCACTCTCCAGTGCCCCCCCTCCCCACAACCCCCCTCCTTCCAGTGGGGAATGCTCTCTCCCTCAGACCTGAGGGTGTGGGAAGCCGGATCAATGGAGAAGAAAGAGGAGCTATTCCCTGGGATTTGGGGGGGGGGGGGGGGGGTGACGGCCGCCCACATCTGTCGGCTAGGACAAGTCATCTGCTGGAAAAGAGCACAGCGCCACACCATCTGTCACGCCGGGCTGGGCTGCGGCGGGCGGGCGCCACTCAGCCAGTCACGCCGAATCCGCTACTGCCGCCACTGCGCAGGGAAGCGCCAAGGCACGACTCAGAAGGAGGCCGCTACGGCACCGCTTTCCCCCAGCGGTGAGGCGTGGGCCTGGCGTCCCCGGGCACGTCTGGGGGGCCCGTTTTGTCTGGCGAGGGAAACAGACCTTCCAGGGTTGTCTCTCTCTCACTCTCTCTCTCTATGTTGCCTGGAAGGCCACTGGAGACTCTGCTGGCTTAGAGACAGCAGGACCATGCAAACATACCCCCCCCAAAGCCGCAGGCATCCCCCCCGGCAACGCCGTACCCCCCCCCCACACACACCACTCCCAGTTTCGTCCCTGCACCTGCTTTCCCGCCCCACTCACAGGTTAAGTGGTCTCAGCCATTAAACTTTAATTCTGGTCCAGCATTCAGACAGGCTAATGCGATATTGATTTCCGTTCTATGATTATTGCGGGGAGATTTGGGTAGGCAGTGTGTGGATTCGGGCATGGGGGGTGGTGGAGGGATGGAGAAGAGAAAGATGATAAGAGAGGTGGAGAGACAGGTGGGTGACAGAGTGGGGGAGGAGGGATGTAAACAGATGAGAGAAGGAAGATGCTAAATTTATATCAATAGTCTCTCTCTGTTTCTGGTGCTGCTCCATCACCAAACACGCACATGCTTGTACATACATGATGAAAACACACCCTGACACTGCAGAGGAAACGGCTGCCCACCCCCGCCCCCCCCCCACCACTGCTGCCACATGTCATTGAAGACACCCAACCTTTATGAGCTGTTCAGCAACTTCTTTCGAAGAGACACGTGCTAAGCCTGGATTCAGGCTCATGGCAGCAGGCCACCGGAGTCAGGAGATCTTTACTGGGCCACAAAGTCCAGAGTCAGCAGCAAACGGCATTTTTTTTTTATAAGAACCTGAGAACGTCAAAGGATATCTTCGATGAGGGGGCACTGAAACCGTCCTGGATACTCCGTCCATGAATGGAAATGTGTTTAATTTAGTGGTGACAGCGATGAAGATGAATGTCTCAACAACACAAGTATGAAATGTCCTTAAGTGCCCAATACCTTACCTAAATTGGCCCACAGCTAGTTTCCTTAAACTCGAAAATTTTTCATTCGCTTTTCTGTCTGAAATACTCGTAGAGTCACACCCCGTGCAGAGTGTCCCCTTCCTCGTATTCTGTGTCTTGGAGAAGCAGAATGGAAAATGGATAGTTGTACTGTTGACACTTTGGCTTTGCGTGAATCTCTAGGGAAAAAAAGGTGCATCAGGAAAAAGTGAATAAAATGTAAACGGGAAAACTTAGTGTTTCTCTCACCTACCCACAATCCACCGGGACAGTCTGCCCTGTACTTGTGCTCTTACAGATTTGGTCACGACTGTGTATATTACAAGATACTGGTAGTGCTTCCTTGCCATTGTCATGTGACCTTTTCCTACATTAGATAAAAGGAGGAATTGTGTGAAAGAGGGAACCTTATACCCAGGGAACATGGATTCCCCTGAGGACACCTGCCTGCAGGAGGGCGCGAAGCAGCAAGGAGACCGGCTCGCCACGTTTTGCTCTATCTTGGGAAAATAGAACAGAACCTGCATAAATATCCATAGATAAGCTCCTCGGATCTGCTCTATGGTGTGAGCTTGCTCACGGAAATGATTGACAGGGGACTGTGTCCCAGTTTATACTCTCAGAATGCAGAGCCAACATGAAAACATCTCCCTTTGCATTAAATGCCCTTTGAATTTTCCTTAATAACAAAAAAAAAAGACAAGCCACGCAGCTTCAGGATTATGGCCAAAAGTGATGCGGACGATCGCCACGGTGACGAAGGTGATTAATATTCACCTCATGCCGGCACCAGCTGATCGAATTGCCCTCCTGTTACGGGGCTCGACAAGCCACCTTGTCGGCGATAAAAAGTGTCCATGGGGGGTGGCCTAAGGACGCCCTTAACGAGGCTCGCCACAAAGCGCCCTCGTTAAGGCCCTGGAGAGCTCCGCAGCCAGCGCTGTCTGACAGACCTACGCTCCCTTTGTGTCCACGAGAGCCATGTTTATTCACGAAACAAAGCGGACGAAGCGGCAGCGGCACCTAATGTCGCTATTAACGCAATTAGCCTGGTACGTTAATGCCCCGGCGTGTCTGGGACACACGTTCACACAGGTGTAGTCTGAAATTAGGCTGGGCTGGGTGGGGTCAGCATGCAGATGGAGAGACGGGTCAGAGGAGGTGTGTAACTCTGGGGGGGGGGGGGGTTCCTGAGAAAGAAGGCTTCCATCCCGCACACCAGAATCCCGGTTCCATCCTCCATCCCCTTATTAGTGCCTAACAAGTGCTTCCCTCATGAAATATTCATTTTTATCAGAGCCCAGTCGAGCGCCACACTGAGCTGGGTACTTATGTAAGGCAATTATGTAAAGTATCAGACGGAGAGAGGCTCCGGACGAGCCGCGAGCCTCAGACCAGGCGGCGCTGGGCAAGTATAAACAAACAAAAATGCGGGGCTGGGAGTAAAACGGGAAAAAGGGGAGATGAAACGGTAGGGTGTGGGAAGCGGAGCCTGGAGACCGCAGCTTTGAGTCCCTCCTCCAAGGGGCCCCTGTGGAGGATGGGTCTACGGCACGGGAAACCCAGGCCAGGAAGCGGAAGGGATTTCGTCGGCTGACCTTTCAGCGACACACCTGTCGACCGGCCCCTTGTGGAGAGGCCCCTGTGGCATTGCTGGTCTCAGTGGAGGTTAAACGTCCTGCGGTGCTTGATGAAGGAGCGGGAGATTCAACCTCAACGAGCTGCCCTGTGTCCCAGCCAGCCCACGTATCAAACATAAAGGCCGTCAAACCACCAGGCATGATGCTACCAACCATATAGCAGATAAATTATCGGGAGTTAGCTTGAGCCTCTCTCATGAATAATGCAAAGTCTTCTGAAGTTGATAAAAATTACTGCAATTAGTAATTGGTGACTTATAATTATAGTCCTGAATTACTCAAGAAAATTACCCAGCAGGACCTTGGTCAATGTTTTTTCAGCCAATCTCCCCGCTAGTTAAACCAGTGGACTTTGAATTACGAGTCTCTTTGCTTAATCTTAATGCTATCAGGTGGTATATAACACTGACCTATTTTTAATGTTATTATTACGGTAGTACTGTGGCCACCGGAAGATCGGTTGATGACGGATCTGCTAGTGGAGGGAGAAACAGATACATGCCATGACTTTCTGGCCGTGACGTTCCTAGTAAATCCTCCACGACAAAGACATGTAGACTTTCTCAGCAAAAACGGGCCCCCCCCCCCCATGGGCCCAGAGCACGTTCCCTCGCTGCGGAGCCCGACTCTGAACGCTAACAGACTTTCTCACAGCAGACACCTTTCTGCCGAAACCGCCACCTGTCTGTGAGCCCCTCCCACTCACAGAGGTCCTGTCAGGTGGTGGCCACGCCCCCATGTTCTTCATTAGCTCCGCCCCCTTCCCTCAAGGTCAGCGCCACTACCGGAGGGTCTCAGCAGAAATAGGTCATCTGTCACACGCCTTCCCTCGGGGTTGGGGGGGGGGGGGGTGGGTGCATCTTACAGAACACAGAGGAATCACGGCAAAGATGAAGGAGCAATGACAGAGTGTCAGACAACACACGCACCACCTTAAGAACGGCCAGCCAGCCCCAGCTGCTTCATCTCCTATTGGTTTTATCCATGACACGTCGGGGTCTTTCAGCGAGCGGAAAAAAGGCCTGACTGGAAAAAAAGGGAAACACCCACCCAATGCAGTAGGACGTAAACATTTCAGCGACGCCCTGAGCAGAAACGCTCACCTCATACCATGCCGAGACACTCCAGAAAAAGAAAAGGATCGGAACAATGCCCCCCCCCCCCCGCCTTTGCTCTGCTCTCCCTCCGTTCCTCGCCCCCCTCCCAACTCATCGAGAGAATCCGTCACATGCTCCTCGGACCGGTGACTGGGCTGTCCACCTCGATCGGATGGGCAAATTTGAGAGTTTTGACACAATCCTATGCATCCCTTCTTTGTTGTTGATATTATATGTATATGTTCTGTTTTTAAGGTGACTAATAACCAAAGGGTACCCTTTGTGAGGCTGGGGGGGGGGGGTTGGGTGGGTGCTGGGGCAGCAGGGATGCAGAGAGAGACTTGGGACTCTGCACATCCTGAAGGGGAGAGGGCTACACCGCAAAGGCTGCCCCCACTGCTACTCCCCTCCCTGCGCAAATTAGCCAATCAGCGGCACTCTCTGCCAGCCGGAGGAGCTCATAAAGGAAGAACATTGCATCGCAGGCACTGAGGAGAGTGCAAGAGAAGCTGGGAATTACACACTGAGCACAAGAACCTTCACACAAGGCTCTGGACACACCCTGCTGGGGGAACACGTCTTCTCTTTTTTTTTCCCTTTTTTTTTTTTTTTTACGAAACATCGCCCACGCTGCTCCGAGAGAAATCTCTCCTTCATTATCATCTCCAAACCTCCTCTCCTCGTCTTCGCCCCACTGAGGGCTGACACCCCTTGAGAGAGAATTTGTTTTTTTTTCTGTTTTAATTTGGAAATTCTGTCGTCATCCTCCTTTTTTTTGCACCGTTCACCTTGTAAGTTGCAAAAAAAAAAAAATCAAATCAAAACAAACAAACAAACAAACAAAAAGACTACATAACACCGAAACATCCAATACAAGGCTTCAAGACCTAGAATTGAAGGACCTAGATCTCAACCATCTTTGTACATCAAGAATGGTCACTGTGCGTATATCTTTTTCCTTCTTTTTTCTATGTGGGATACGAAATGCCAGCAGATCTATATCAGATATATATTTACAAGGCTGCAGCTAATACATACCTATGAACAACAAATAAGAGTGTTGGTTGGTTGGTTGATTTTTATCTGTTGATTTATTTCAGTGATTGTGCATTTACGTAGATAGTGTGTATATTCTGTGGTATGCATAGTCTATGTTGATACAATAAGACTCAGCTTGCATGGATATCTGGTTAATCGTCATTGTTGATCAGATTAGCGTGCAGTCTGGAGAATTAGTAATGTGATATGTGGCGATGCAGCTGCCGTCCTGCGCGCCGCATTCGTGTACGTCTTCGCCGCTTTCTGTGGAGGATTTAAACTCCTTCCCTCCCTGTTTCCGGACACTGTATACTGACCTAGAACTACGACGAATTTTTGATTCGCTTTGATTTTAGAAACTTTTCTTTCAACCCGAAAACGCACTGCGTTTACTGTCTGAACGCAGCTTACGGAAGGTTAAACGGTGCGGGGAATAAAAGGTGTCAGTGTTGAAATGTGAAAAGGAAGAAAAAAAGCGAGGAGGGGGAGGGAGTGGAGGGAGGAGAGCAGGGGAGGGGTAACGGACCGAGGCCGCATGCTGTCGAGCAGCTATGGGGGAGGACTGGACTGCCTTTCACCGCGTCGTGGTTATGAAGGATGCTCTAGACGGATCTCGGAGACAAAACATGATGGCTCGGAGAAAAGCCCGTTGAGAGCAAGCCAGAGAAAAGGGTCGAGTCACTCGGAGGGAGGGAGGTGGGGGGAGGTAGAGAAAAAGAAAGCGAGAGTGCGTGAGTGTGACGGAGGGAGAGAGAGATGGGGAGTGAGCGAGGGAGTGAGGGAGAGAGATTACGCATCTATTGGTTTGGATTGAATCAGGCAAGTCAGAATTCCTGAGGGCTCTCGTTGCGACGCAACCAGGGAAATGGAGTGGAAATTTCAGGGAGCGCTCTGTTTACGGCCGTGTCCTTAGCCGTGCGGGCACATGTACAAGCCCCGCAGAAAACGCGAGAGGCGGCCTCAAAGCGGACGTCTCGGAGCCCTGTGTTACCGTCACCGTCGAAAGGGAAGGGGAGGGGGAGCATTGTGTGCTCCTTCGGTGGGTGTGTCCACGCAGACCCACCACCACCAACATTTTCTCGAATATAACAATGCAGGGCGCGGTCCGCCGATGTCACCCCTAATCATACATGCAAGGAAAGTAACGCAGGTTGATATACACCCTGCCGGAGAACCTATAGAATTCGTATAAGAGTCGTATAAACTCCCCGTTTTCTTATGATAAAATGTCCATCATCACGTGTACAACGCTACATAAAAGAGATAACCAAATGGATCCAATTTATTAATCATTTTCCGGCACGCATCCATATTATATTGAATATAACAATGAAACGCAATTGCAAAACAGCTATCATTGTATACTGCATGAGTTCGAATGGCAAATAATCGGATATCTCTATATATTAATAGGATTTATTTCATTGGCTTCCTTATTATGTACCTGATGTTGATTTTAAACACGACTGGATTTTCTGTTAAGTTGACCGACCTTCCTTCCAAAGTATGACTTAACACCATTTTCAAGGACATTGCTATTGTTTACAAAACCACTGCAGATGCAGCTTTCGGCAAAAAAATCACAGTAATGACAAAATACGTAATAATACAGGGAAGGATTCGCGGGCGTACAAAATGGATCGGCTAAATAAAAATAATTTTGAATATCCGCCGTAGTGTTTGACAAAGAGGTAGTGGAGATTGAATCGGAACGTGTAATTAAATGCACACGAAGGACAGCGAAACATGCCAAATGGGGGAAAACGTGTAGACAGAAAGGTATGGGAAAAGCCACAGAGCAGGCTGGGCAGTGGGCAGCAGGCCTCTCGGTTCCGCAATCCGCCGCAAGCACACCCTGCACCCTATAAAGCGTTGAGTCACATAACTGTCCCCTTGCGTAGCTTGCTTAATTTAAGGACAAGGACATCGAGAGCATTGTACGATTTATTGCAAGCGTTAACTTCCAATGCTATGCTACTGATAAACAATACAGGCCTTAATTTATTAACCGGATGGGGGTTTGAAGGCGAATTATCTACTGATTTACTTATACTTCGAGAAATGTATCGTAGAGACAAAGTAGTCGGTAGGATATCGCAAAAACTTGCACGGTTACCTAGCTTTGAATATATTTATCACTGCATAGTGCTTGGGGGGAAATCGTAGCTGTAACCTATAATAAACACAACAGAGAGTCGCTTATTTGAAATTGTTTCAATACGTTTGCGTAATAATAAGGTAAAACATATTTAATCAAGGTGTAGCGGGACAGAATTAGACCTCGTCTCTCCCAAGGCTACACTTTATCAGTTTTTTCTTTTCACTAAAGAACCAAGTCGTGTGAATTACTACTGCTGTAATTATGACGGCGATGACGATGGTTACTATTGTGGCTCGACTCGCTCGCATAAGGGAGCGCTGGCGACTGTGATGCTCATTGTTCTCCGAAAGTCCCGTAGCCTCCTGCCTGGACACAAAGCGCTACTGTTGACATTAATATTCATAATGCAGGCATAGTCTCCGAGCGCCCGAAACAGAAGGAACGGGTGGCTCTTTTGTTTGCTCGTGTCAATCCCTTTATTCAGCAATAAAAAAAACACGCCCGGCTTTGGAGACACGTATACTGCCGACATTTACTAAAAGTATATGCTTACAAATACTTTTTAAAGAAAAATCTAGCGTCGGTGGATAAGGAATTAACTCATCGTATGTCTCTATTTGTTAGAAAAACACTGATGTTAAATGGCTAACGCGCATGTTATATAATGGCCGAAGCCATGTCTGCATGCGGGGCCGCTGGAAGTGGCGGGCGCTGCTAACTTCAGCACTACGGATAGCACCCGGCCTTGCGCGTCCCTAACCGTACTGATTTTAACCGCTTTCATCGTTTCGTTTTACTTTTCTGCAACTGTCTGTCACACAATCAGCTGCCATACCAATAAAATGACACGTTATGCTGCAGATGTATTGGGCCTAGGCTATATTATTACGGTTGGAAATATGCTGTATAAATAATAATATTATTATTATTATTATTACTCATAACAACAGCCCTATAATATCATTACAAGGGTAGATTAGTATTGACTGGCCTGTTATGTCTTGAACTGTGAAAAATGTTTGGTGCCGCGCTAATTCCCAGCGCTGGGGGTGCGATCAACGACAGCTTTGGTTCCAGGCTGATCTCTCATATAAAAGGGGAGCAGGGCTGAATCCTTCAACGGGGGCTTATCCAGTAATCAGCGAGTTTTAGCAGCCACTTTGATCACATTTGTTTTAAGATAGCTGAAGGATCGCCTGGCGTTGCGCGTGACTGGAGGCATAACAATGATGGGGAAGCACACCCGGGAGCAGCTGCATAGCCGAGGTCTGCGCAGCGAGGCCTGGACCGCAGCCCGCCACCGACCAGTCGCTACATTTTGGGAAGCATTGTTCCACCTGATGGCCGGTTAATATCTGGGAAATTGTGTTATTTAAAAACAAGAGAGAAATGCTGAAAAATAAAACTTCACATCGTAGAACGAATTAACTGCCCCCCTCATTAATGTGCATCGACAGTTTAAATGTAACGTCTTTATTATGCACCGCCTTACGAGCACGCCACCTAGTGCCCACAGACTTAATCAAAAGCCAGAAACCAACATCATAGGATCAATTAGCTGTAAACTGAATCTAAGTTTTTTTTTTCTTTACTTGAAATCTACATTAACCAAATTTACGCTACCAGAAATTCCAGGTAACGAGTGCAACCACCTTAATACTGTTCACAGTGCTGAGAAGAGGAATCCGACTATAAAAAGCTACAAACCGCAGCCTTGAAACAGCAAAGTGATCCCAGAATAGTTTTGCTTTTTCGTCTGCCGAGCTGCCAAACATCGTCGGTCCCCGGATTTTTGTTTTTCATCGCCTTGCTGACATGGTGGAAACGCATAGGGGCAGCCAAGGTACAAGAGGGGAACAGCATCTGATTTAAGAACAAGGACAGCAGCACGAGAAAGAAAAGGCAATATTACACAAAAAGATGTCAAAACAATTACATTGCAAATAAATGTTTTTTACTTAATTACTTAGCGGGCCCCAAACCTCATCCAGAAACAGCCTGCAATTCTTAGCTATTCACATAGCTTAAACTATACTAGAAAAAATCATATTGTCCACTCTCTTACAGGGTGTAAGCAAGACCCCTTTAGGGAACTTGAACCAACACCCTTCAGCATACAAGGCCTTTGGTGACTCTGTTTTGCAGATAGCTTCTAAACCTGAGTGTTCCACCTCCCCTGTAACCCCACCCCCGGCAGAGACGGGCACCACGTACTTCCAAATATTTATCCAAGAAGACAAACTGGATGAGTGAAGCGTGCAAAGCATTCGTGCTTTAAGGGGTGGGGGGATGAGTCACCCTCTTGCAGATCCCAGCGTGACCACATCCCAGGCCGGGTCAGCTGTGATCTGTCAGGTGTTTCTGGTGTCACCCCGAGCTGGGCTCTCAATGTCCCATACATTTGAAGGCATCAGCAGTCAAGCTCCCCACAAGTTTTTGGGTTAGAGTACAGGCCCCAGCACTGGAAGGTCATGGGTTCAATACTACAACATCAATTTTGGGAGATTTATCAACTGTTTTGTAGTGTTAAACAGGCTACATTTAAGACAGGATTTACGCTGCTGTTCTCACATCCAGGATAATTTAATACAAAACATGAACCCAGCAGTTATATAGGGCATAATCATACTTTTTTTTTTCTTGGCTGCTATTCTTATGTTTGGATGGGGTCACGTATCGGATTTCTATATTCGCCTCAGTGTTTTTTAATTGCCAGGCTGATAACTTTTGTTGGTGTTTTAAGTGCTTAAGAAGATAGGTGATTGAACATATACGGGGTTTAATTTACATTGCTATTCTGGTTTTTAAATAAATGTTGACCGTAATTGGTGGCGAGGTGACCACAGTGCACGGGGATATCGAGCTCTACGTGCATAAACAGCCATCCAGCAATCAGGTTAGCATTTTAGCTTGGGAGAGATTGCTACTGCAGCTGGCTAACCTCGATGGTTGTTTTGTATTTTTGGTTAAACTGGAAATATCTTGACATTTGAGCACATTCTCTCTAAACAAACATGGGAAATGGCAGCGCTGAAGACCCAGGCTTCTCTGCCAATAGACGATAGCATTTTTTTTTTGCCTGTCTGAAGCCCCCGGGGGTTGAGGATGTGTCAGAAAGCTTCCGTTACTCCACGTCCCCCCCGTGTTTGCGTGGCCCACTTGGGTGGCGCTTCACCTGAGTCGCGTTATAATTAGATTGACTGTAATCGACAGTGTTTGCACTAGGCAGTCCCCAGTTTACCTGGCTGAGTGTGTGTGTGTGTGTGTGGGGGGGGGGGGGGAGGGGCA
>JAABNX020000052.1:16619532-16639845 GCA_015163995.2 Mormyrus lacerda | reverse complement strand
ACAGACACAGACCAACACAACCCCACATACAGACACAGACCAACACAACCCCACGCACAGACACAGAGACACAGACACAGACCAACACAACCCCACATACAGACACAGACCAACACAACCCCACGCACAGACACAGAGACACAGACAGACAGACACAGACCAACACAAACACAGACAGACACAGACACAGACACAACCCCACACACAGACACAGACCAACACAAACACAGACACAGATAGACACAGACCAACACAAACACAGACACAGACAGACACAGAGATACAGACAGAAACGAACACAGACAGACACAGACCAACACAAACACAGAGAGACACAGAGACACAGACAGACACAAACAGAGAGACACAGATAGACATGAACACAGACAGACACACAGACAGACAGACACAAACACAGAGAGACACAGAGACACAGACAGACACACAGACAGACAGACACAAACACAGACAGACACGAACACAGACAGACACAAACACAGACAGACACAAACAGACATGAACACAGACAGACACAGAGACACACCGACACACACTTATTCCTGCTCTTCCTGTAAGGCTTAAAACACATAAAACACACGATTAGTCGAGCTAAATCAGTGTGGCAGTCAGCATGCAGCACGTGTGCACACAGGCTGTCTTAGTGCGTAACCTCAGCGTGCAAACAAGTGCTGAGCGTGTAGCACCAGGGGTACAAGTGGACAACGGCACCTCACCCCACACACACTGACACGCCGGCACGTGCTGTCCTGCAGGTGTCCTACGCCCGGCCGAGCTCTGCCTCCATCAGAGATGCCAACCTGTACGTCAGTGGTCTTCCGAAGACCATGAGTCAGAAAGACATGGAGCAGCTGTTTTCCCAGTACGGCCGCATCATCACCTCCCGCATCCTGGTGGACCAGGTCACAGGTACAGCCTTATCTCACTCCTTGATGAAGGCCGTTCATAGCTCCATAGTCCATAGCTGCCCCGACAAACGCACCTAGTCTTACCCTTCTCCCCAACCAGCGATGACACTCCCGTTCCTCCAGGGACAATGACTGTGCCAGTTGATTGTACATTGGATGCTGGACACTCTAACCTTAACCCCTGACCTTTGACCCTGAGCATCGTGGAAGGGCAGTTCCATTGCTCAAAGCTGACAGTCTGTGCTGGTCGATATGTTACGTCACCTCTTGGTCATGCCATAGACCCTGCCAGTCTTTAAAAGCCATAGTTCCCAAGGACTTTCTGAGGAGCGGATCTGAAATCTGGTCTATCTCCTGATCTTAGGTATTAACATGAGCCTGCTTTGTGTCCCGGAGCAGGTGTATCACGGGGAGTGGGTTTCATCCGGTTTGACAAGAGAAACGAGGCAGAGGAAGCCATCAAAGGCCTGAATGGGCAGAAGCCCCTGGGCGCGGCTGAGCCCATCACCGTCAAGTTCGCCAACAACCCCAGCCAGAAAACGGGACAGGCGCTGCTCACCCAGCTGTACCAGACGGCGGCCCGTCGCTACACTGGCCCGCTGCACCACCAGACCCAACGCTTCAGGTACCATTTCGCCTGGACTCCCCACACCTTCAAGTCACCTGACAGCACCAGTCTTCCAATACACCGCACCAGACTCCCAGAGCTTTACCTAGCAGCACCTTAGTCTAGTTCTCCTCCACCTCTCCAAATCTCCCAACATCGCTTTGATGTCCTGATGGCCTCTTTTATCCTCCCCAAACCCCCACCTCCCTCACCCTGACACCTTCTCTGCAGTTCTCTGGTTTTAACTATAGACAAAAGCCCAGTTTGACAGAATAAGAATCAAAAAGCTGGATAAGCTGATCACTCTGTACCGATAATTTGCGCATACACACACACACACACACACACACACATACACACGCACAGTCACACTCGTGCTTCCACCCAGAGTCATGCTGTCTAACACCAGCCAACTCTTTGTACCCTCTTCCCTTTCTGCAATGAGTAGCGTCCCCTGGAGGCTGACAGACGGAAGAGCTGCATGCGAAACGAGAGCCCTGTTCTCCGACATCTCGCGTCTCTTTACTAACGTGTCCACCCCCCTCAACTCTCCCCTCTTGCGTTGCAGACTCGACAATTTACTAAACGCCAGCTACGGAGTGAAGAGGTAAAGTCCAATAAACAAATAAACAAAAATAAAGGTTCACGTCCAAAACAAACAAAAAAAAAACAAAAAAACAAAAGCATCCATGTCAAAGAGCAAACAAAGCGGCTGGAATTCCACCTGCTGGCGTAGAACTAAGTCGCTAAGCTGCTAAGCTCACCGCCGAGTGTAGCCATCCGGCGCCGCGAGCTTCGCTAACCCTGACAGGTTGACGGCAGCCCTGTCGCCGGTACGACCCACGCAGGCAGAAGCTGGTCGCAGCAGGAAATTCTGGCCTGGCTTTGTTGGACCTTTCAGTTCCTTTTAATTTCCTTACTCGCACTAACTTTTGTTTGGCACCGCGTTCGACTAACGTTCGTTTTCCGTTGTTTTGGTTTCCCCTTCCCTTTTTCCACCAGCATGGACATACCCAGATTCAGTTGTGCGTCTCTTTTCGATTGGCCACAGTTTTTTGCATTAATTTCTGTCTGGCTTTCTTTGGTTCCTCCTCTAGGGTTCTGTGTTTTGTTGGATAGATCGTGTTATCAGCAGACGCTTTTGGACAGCAGTGGAGTATTTTCTGTATTTCTCAGTGTCTGTCTTGCTCAGGGACTTAAGGTCCCTCATTGTGTGTGAGTGGTCGGGATTCTGTGTTGTCGACACTCACATGTATGTCCACTGCCGATGGCCGACACACGGCCCCCGCATGGCCTTACGGCAAAACGAGGGATGGATAACGGACGCTAATTAATGCAGAGAACGATATAACACGTTGCAGACTCTCACAAGCACATAGACGCACACGCACGCAAACGGCGCGTACACCCACATGGATCCACACCGACTCTCAAGTGAGCACACACAAACACAGATTCACACGGACTATTAATTGCGCACACACACATACACCTGCACAAAATGATGGTGACACACATACAACATTCACTCTAATCGTGCATTCATGGACAGTCGACCATCACACATCACACGTTTTTGCCAATCATACTGACACACACACACACACACACACACAGACCCTGATTTGGAAAGAGAGCTGGCTGTCAGAGACACTCACTTATTCACACTACATTCGGTCACATTTGAACAGACTATGTCGCACACACACACCCACTCACCCAATCACACACACACGCGCGCGCGCGCTCGCACGCACACACACACACACACAAACGCACGCACACACACACACGCTCCCTCCCACGCCGGGGGGGCCACTGTGCTCCATGCTTTGTAGGACTTCAGAGTGACACCCATGGTAGCTCTCCATCTCTCCTGCCTAGGTTCTCCCCCATCACCATCGACAGCATGACCAGCCTGGCCGGGGTCAATCTGACCGGGCCGACGGGGGCTGGCTGGTGCATCTTCGTCTATAACCTGTCACCCGAGGCCGACGAGAGCGTCCTGTGGCAGCTGTTCGGCCCGTTCGGTGCTGTCACCAACGTTAAGGTCATCCGCGACTTCACCACCAACAAGTGCAAAGGCTTTGGGTTTGTCACCATGACCAACTACGATGAGGCGGCCATGGCCATCGCCAGCCTCAACGGCTACCGACTGGGTGACCGCGTCCTGCAAGTCTCCTTCAAGACCAGCAAGCAGCACAAGGCCTGAGGTGTGGGCAGGAGACGCCCCGTCGCATCGGCTGGTTCAGCCTGCAGGGGGAGCTCACGAGCTTCCCGAACATTCACGAAACCATGGACCGGGAGTGAGTCTCTCGCTCTCTCTCTATCTCTCTCTCTCTCATACACGCTCACAAACACAAACACACGCAGGACGTACACAAGTGTCCAAGCCACACTCACGGATCAAGGGGGCACACTTTGACATGCGGACACACTCACACGGACTGATGACGTTTAGTGTTTTTCCTATCCACGCAATCACGACAGTTCTTCCCCTCGCTTGCCTGTGCTGAATTAACCAGGATGGGGGAGGGGGCAGGTGGGAGACCGGGCAAGCTGACACGGCGGGGGCGGAATGTACTGAGGCTTTAATTCAACACAGGCAAAGAGTAAGTACCACGAATGAAAAAAACAGTCAAAAGTTAAGCATGAATTATAAATATGTGCGACTCACCCTAACCGGAACCAAGAAAATGGAACCACAGCCCTCCACCTTGTGTTCTGCTTGTGTCTAACAAAGACAGAAAGAACAGCGAGAAATCACTTTTTTACGTGTGGGCATTTCAATCAAGGATTTTTTTTAATTAAAAAAAAGTAAAAAAAAAAACAAAAAAAAAAACAAAAAACAGTGTTCGCTTATATATAATATAAATATATAAATATTTATTCAATATTTAAGGTCATTATAATAGCCAAGTATGTAAGCAGTTTTTTTTAGGGAGAACTTTGTCTACTATTCGTGAGCTCTTTCATCTAGGTGCAACCTGACTGTACTGCAGGCTGTCCCCAGGCCATTCAGTGTCATACACAAGCAAACACGGACATACACACACGAGCAGGCACCCCCGCACACATGCACGCGTACGCACGCAGGCACGCACGGCCTGACTGCACTCCTACCCACGGAAGAGGAATCACGCGACTCGCGCGCGCGCGCCGCGAGGATCGAAAGCAGCCGACAGAGGGAGCCTTTCGCTCACGCGAAAAGGCGAATGCACGTTTGCACGCGCACACTCGTAAACCCGCGCACCACGAGGAACGAACAACCAAAAGAGATGTCGCAAAGTAGGCCGAGTTCCGGTATGCCCAATAAAACCCAGAGAACACACCAGTAAAGAGACTCACTGACGCGCACGCACTCAAATGTCCTCTATCGAGGATGCAAAAAGGAAATCATTGACTCACAGGAGAACCTCTCTGTATTTTTCAGCTTGATTTTTTCTACTTAGCGACTTAGACTAGGTTCTACCTAAAGTGGCTGTCTTCTGACTTTGAACATGGCGACAGTGTTTCCATGGTTACAGTGTTTGCATAGAAGCCTCTGGCAGGTCTGTGGCGAGTTTAACAAGAACATACAGCAGCCGTAGCAGAACAAACTAACACTTTGGGCGAGGTTTCCTTATTTTTTTTCCTCTTACCGATTGTAACCCAGAAGAGCAATATGACGTGTTACCTGGAGTGCTTTATCCACGGCTCTCCTCTTCTGTTCATCAAAGCCCCGCCCATTGTAGTAGCCCCTCCCATTCACACAATCCCCTCCCACTCCCCAGGTACCCTCCTGTTCTACTTAATGCCCCAGGACACCTGCCTAAGTACCCTCCATGAGATGCAGGTTTCTAATGGGCACCTACTGGCACGCAGCATCGACTCAACCTTACTGTACTGTACAGATGCGCCTTTTATGGTACGATGGCGAAAAACAACTCACTTGACAGAAAAAGCCGCAGTGTTTACTTCGCACTGCCGGTTGGACGAGTAAATGTTTCCCGGAATAGAGTCAATGAACACAATCTTCACCGTATTTAAATCCAAACCCTTTAGACCTAGTCTTAACCCTACTCCTTTACTCCCATTGAAATTATATCCCAGTATTTAAAAAAAGACATTTGTCTCCTGAACATTATAAGAATGACAAATGCTAAATTTGGATATCCTTAAAACATAAACAATAATTATAATAGATTTCATATGCCAGTGTGATCATCTGCCAAATTTCCGACTCATTCTGAAAAAAATATCAGAAATATTATCTTCCATGTTTAGAATGAGACGGACTTTGGCAGAGAGTAACAAAAATAGATGAAACAATAAGACAGCTTAAATATTGGCAAAAAAGACTTAAATAAAAGGTGAACTGTGTTTTAAAATTACTTTTCTAGATAATGCTTACTTAGCCAAAGAGGACAGTGGTCTCTTTGATGTGAGAGGATTCAGAAGGAAACAAATCTATTTTTATACTTAAAGGAAAAGTCCTTGATCAGAATTTGTACTGATTCTTGAGCTTAAAATATTTTCACAGACATATATAGTTTAATTTTCATATTTTTCATTTAGGGAAGTCTGTGTGTGTTGGGGAGGGTGGGGTTAGGGATTCAATGGGGCGAGTTGATGTTGTGTCTTGCGCAAATTCTAGATTGTTCACCTCAAAATTTAGATGGCTGTGAAGATACATATCATGGTCAGTGTGCATAAAGACGCATAGAATTCTTCAGGAACCTATCTAAGGTGTATTTCCTTAAATTCTTTTGTTTGGCAAAATGTCATTTTAGCTTCGATTGAGTACAAGAAATTAGAAATCGGTTTAATGGACTAATGAAAAAATACGGCTACGATTTTCCATATCCTAAATATGTTTTAACGCATCTCGGAAATGATGCAAATACAATCAGCGTGACGTCAAAACCACAAAAAAGCTTTGAGTGCTCCTGATGCCTCAAAACATTTGGCTTTTAGAACGATAAACCTTGTGAATAGGGAAGGGTGGGCGATTTGATTTGGTGGGGGGTTTTCAAAGTGATCTTCCCTCCCATTTCAATTGCTTCTAGCTCTCGACATCTTTATGCATACTGCTCTGTAGGTCTACGTATACTGAAGAATCTAAATATCACTATTTCTGAACATTCGTCATTTAACTCACATTTACGTTAGTTTTATATTTCCAAGATGATTTCGCAGAGTGACAGCACGACTTCCATGCAAACAGGGCTCACGAACACGAATGCATATTATAAAGTAAGACAGCTGCTTGCATCTTCGCAGAGACTGATTTTGTTTTTTAAAACAGCGGCAATTACATAGCAAACACATGCACACACATACACACACAGGGTATGCGCAGATCACCATTCAAACACTTGAAGGTTGTTTAAATTACACACCGGGCCAGGGCACGCCCACACACAAAACACAGGACTGCACATACATGCAGACACAAAGTATGACACATTGCCTACTAAACGGTGCGCACACAGCACCGAGGACAATGATAAGAGACACAGGTACGCACCGCATGAGCTCGTTATAATCCATTTCAAAAGGAAAAAAAAACTTTCTTATGGAACAGCAAGTGCAATGTGCTTTGTTTTTATATTGACTGAGAACATAATATATATTTTTTAAAAAAGAAATTAAACGTCACACTGAAATCGTTTGCAAAAAAGTGAAAGGATCAAATGTAAAAAAACTAAAAAACAAATGTGTAAATGTCGACTCATTACAAAAAAAAAAAAACAAAAAAACAAACAAGCACTCTAAACTCTGATCTCTGGAAATATACAACACTCCTTCCGTTGGCCCGTTGATTTTCGTTCTGACTGCGTTACTAACACAAATAGGCTAGTTGGCTTCAGAATCCAAATTTTTTGAAAGAGCAACAATGAAATTCTATGGAAAAAATCTGAGGTGATTAGGTTTCCACCAGTATCAATCTTAGAATATAACTCCTTTTATTTAATTTATTGGTTTGTTTTACATATCAGATTCACGCGTTGATTAAGCGTTTTTGTGTCATTGAGATTAACATAGAGGACACATGTGGGTTGAAGACTCAACTCAGTTGCTTTTTATTGGGCACAAATTTTCAATAATTTTTGTCTCTTTATTTAAAAATAATTAGTTGCAGTTCTTAGTGTTTGCAGATTTTAGAGTTAGACTTTTATTTCAATCAAAATGTGTTCGATTGTGTTTGTAAAAGTCTGTGGTAGTTTTTGTTGCAACAAAAAAATTAAACGTGAAAATATAAGATAGCGCCAACAAACTTGTACTATTTGGGCGACTTTAAACTTGTAGATTTAACTTATTGTTAACTTAAAACTATTTATTACTATTATTGCCTCGTATAAAAGTATGTTTTGTGTATATTTATGCTTTATTTCATTATATTTGCTAGTTTAAATGAGTTCTCAATTTTGCTGAAATGTGGCTATACCATATTTTTCTTTTATAAACGGGAATGAAAAAAAAACATTCAGAAATAACTGCGAAAAGTTATCCGTAGGAAGAGTGCACTGGTAAGGAAAATAAATTGATGTGTAGACAACAAAAATGGCTTGCTTGATGTTATGTTTACTGCCTGTGTTCTGTTTGTCTTGTTACAAAAAAAAGAAAAAAAAAACCTTTGATTTTTCTCATCTTTCATGTTGTATGGAATATCGATTCTGTCCAATCTTTCAACCACTTTATGAACCCCAAAAGCGGTGGTTAAATTCTGGGTCGGGACCACTTGTCTGGACTTGTGTTTTCGGGAGTAGTGCTGCGCTCCTGCAGGAGAATTAAAAACCTCTGAGATAACGGAGAGGAGAGGAAGAAAAAGGATGGCTGTGGCCGGTAGGGGTCAGTGGTGTGTCTTTCTCACAACAATGCGCTTTCTATTTATTTGGGGAAAGAGCGGGTTCCGTTGCCATTTCTCTTATTTATATATAGTTTTTCGGGGATAGTAACAAAAAAAGGGAAAAACTACCAATCCAGATAGAATAAAATGTCAGAAGAACAAAGCTAACTTCAACAGAAAAATTTGAACTTTGAACATGATAAAGAATGATTCAAATAAATGTGACACCGGGGTAAAATTAAAAAAAAGCAAAAACACCTTTTGATTTAGCTTAGATTATCTATTACTGGGTATCATCTGAAGAC
This sequence comes from Mormyrus lacerda, assembly GCA_015163995.2. Classification (NCBI taxonomy): domain Eukaryota; kingdom Metazoa; phylum Chordata; class Actinopteri; order Osteoglossiformes; family Mormyridae; genus Mormyrus; species Mormyrus lacerda. The sequence continues at coordinate 16,631,175 of JAABNX020000052.1, read as the reverse complement.
GCTTGAAAACTTTTCATGGAATTGTTTGATTATTTGTACTTTTCTTGCGAGAAAAAAAAATAAAAGTTACAAATCTTACTGGTCCTACACGCTTTTGTTTTGTGTACTGGACGAAATGCACACCAGACCTACATGATCACAGACCACACAGCACAGCCTACAGAAATCACTGCATTCAGGAATGCACACCAGACCTACATGATCACAGACCACACAGCACAGCCTACAGAAATCACTGCAGACAGGAATGCACACCAGACCTACATGATCACAGACCACACAGCACAGCCTACAGAAATCACTGCAGACAGGAATGCACACCAGACCTACATGATCACAGACCCCACAAATCACTGCAGACAGGACAATCACTCCGACCAATCAAAATGCAACGCTGCAGACTAGATGGAAGCAGAACTGCCCTACTCTTAAGACCACTGACAGTGACGGATGAACACAAAGCAGACCGCTGACAGTAAAGGATCATCAGAGTGAATTACTGTTCACATGGTACAGCAAACAGGCCCAGTGGTGACAGCAAACACTAATAACCTTATGCAGTTCATTGGCTTTTATGATACATTTCAAAACAAAAGATGCATTTGTAAATTCACCTCACGTTCATACTTAAGTAAATTAGTTTAGCTGAACTGTATAAATGTACTGGAGCTCTTCAGAACAACTCCTCCATGCAGGAGGTACAGTGAGCAGAGCAGGGCCCCTTTTAGGCTGTGAACAAGCAACCTTCAGGCTTACCTACCATGCTGCGGGTAAAGCAGGCTCAACACAGTATGAGAAATAAGGAGGAAAAAAAAGTGACACACTCACTCTCACACAGGACACTTACAGTTTATTAGCAAGACATCTGGTTGTATTTTTTGGGGGGTGGGCGAGATGGGCATTTCACAGCAGTATCTTGATGGGTGTGTGTTTGTTGGGGGGGAGGGGGGGCGCAAAGAAAGGACCCGTCAGCTCAAAACCAGTGAGGGGAACAGTGCAGATCCAACAGTGAGGATTTTCTTGTCAGGTCCGAATGAAGCAAGTGCTCAGGGCACATCAAGAAGAGAGCACCAGGAAGCAGGAAGCCTTGGGACAGGAGGGCAGTGATCTGGTCCCAGAGACCTGGGGGCTGACAAGAGAGAGAGTTTTTATTTTTTAGTTTTTGCACAGTATCAGCACACAGTTTGTGATGTTGGTGGTGAGCGTTTGTGCGTGTGCACGAGCGTGAGCTCACCTCAGGAGCAGTTCTAGAACTCGTCATGGGGATCGGTCTCCGAGGCGACAGTCTCCAGGCTGGGAGGCTCTTGGCAAATGGCTGGAGTGGAGAACTCCATCAGGTACTCACAGCGGCTGGGCTCTGAGGTGGACAGCACTGCCGTCTCCTTCCCGCACGTGAGCTTCACCTGAGACGTGGATGCACAAACTCATGCGGGTGCTCCCCTTCCCATAACGCTTCCTGATTTTTAACTAGGAGTTCTTCGAAGGCACTCAAACGCATTATAAAATGTCCTTAGAAAGGACTTCCACAGAGGCATGTGGTCACTGATATTCGTTCATCTGTGTAAATGATGGGTTCACTGCTCCCTTCCTCCCCTTTTACCAAAATGTCCGATGGGCCAGAGTCCACCCAATCTCATCGGTGTGAGACTAACCGTGGTGGACCTGTTCGGTCCCTGCCAGCAGCCCGTCCCATGCTCGTACTTCATGATGGAGTATTTGCTGCCCTCTGGTCCGTTCCAGGAGCCCCACGACCTACAGAAAGGCAAGAGATCCAAAGCCGTAAATAAAACCCAACACGTACAATCGGCAACAACAACAACAACAAAAAAATAAAACCCTGTAGCAAATCGAATCGCAGCACAGATGCTTGATCCTCACCCCAAGTTGGTTTCCGATCCACCGTATTTAGGCTTCTGGGATACGCGGTTGAAGGGACACAACCTGTAAATGTATCTGAAGACCAGGAAAAATTGGGACGTGGATCAATCATACACAAGCTAAAAATCAGAATCAGTCACACACACACAGTATAGGGACATACTCATTGGTGGTCAGCTCATAGCACTGGCTGTAGAGGTAGGCAAACTCTGCACTGGGGCCGAAGTCAAATGAGATCTCCTTCTCGAGGCTCCTGAAGCAGAAACACCAACAGGATAATGTCACGGCGCTGCGTGGGCACCATCCAGTGAGGCCCAGCTGTTGATTACTGAGCTTGCCCCATCCCCCCTCTACCAAGAACCTCCACCCTGGGGGTGTCAAAGCTGTGAAAGTGAAGAAACCGGGGAGTTGGAGCTGGAGGGATGGTAGAGTCAAGTTTTTTTTGTGTTTTTGCGCGGGTGGGGGAGGGGCGTCAGACAACTCACTTGATATGATCGTCGACTTCACGGAGGGACTTCTCTGCTGAATCAAACTCATCCCGGACTTTCTGAGCAGCTGTAAGAAAAGAAAAAAAAACACACACACTTAACAACAACATGCATGCATACACGTGCACCTGCACACGTGCAGTAGAGCGCACCCAGGACCACCCACCATCGATCAGCGCCTGCGTTTCCTCATCGTACGACGGCATGGCCCCATCACTGTCATCGCCGTGTTCTGCTGGCGGACCAGCAGGGGGCGCCTGTCAGTAAAATAAAACATTGTTAGAGACCAGAGCTCAGGCAGGAAGAGCAGGTCGCACACACCGGCCTGCAGCCGTGACGCGTCACCTTGTCATCGTACTCCTCGGGAACGTCGTCATCATCATCCTCCTCCTCGTCATCCTCTTCATCCCCAGGGTCATCCTCAGGAATGGCTTGGTCCACATCTTTGTCGGAATCCTTGTCCAGGTCCATCTCGGCGGCGTCCTGGGGCTCTTGTGGTGGAGGCGGCGCTGGCTGGGACTGAGGGCACCACACACAGTGAACACAAACAAAGTTCTAGCCAGAAGTCTGTTTCACCACTTTCAGGTAAAAGGCATGAAGAAGGACCCCTGACCTCGGAAACATATTTGTCCTTGATATTACTCCAGATGTTCTGGAATCCAGCAGAGTCCACCTTGTCAGCCCCATTCAGCAGCCCCTGTTTCAAAAAAAGCACCCCTCCTAAATTCCATTACCATGCTACTGGTCGTTCACAGTAACAGCAGGCAACAATCACAGAGGACTACAGCTCCCAGAATCCCCTACTTCAAAACACACCCGTGATTAATGCTGCGTACCGTTTACATCAGATGTTGAAAGTCAGGGCTGGGAATGATGTACTGAAACATGGTCAACTTGTGTGTGACATGTCGGAGAGCCATTTAGCAATACCAGTTGACTGTTAGCAATACCAGTTGACTGTTAGCAATACCAGTTGACAACAGCAACATGCTGCATTGCGCACATACACACACCACAGCAACATGTCCACAGATAGCAGCTGGACAGTACCGTGTTCGACTGATTTTATAAAACACAAATAACACGTAATAGCTGATAAACGGTACATAAGTACAACTCACTTCTGGATGCAGCCACCTTGAATTCTGACTTTGTTCAAGTGAAACGCGGCATAAATCAGTGCATAAACTGAGTGCGAGAATCGGGGGGGGGTCACCTGAGCCTCCGTGTCGGTCAAGGCGCCGTCGCCGTCGGGGTCGAGCTCTGAGTGGGTCTGTAGCTCTGACACAGACACCCTGGGGGGGGCACAGAGGACCAGGTTACAGCGGGAGACCCACACCAGCGTTACACCTCCCCCCACGGAAAACCCAGGACTCACAGGCCATCTGCATCATCATCCAGCTCCAGGAACACCTCAGCCATCTTGGCCTTCTCCTTCTCCAGCTGGAGAGCTGCCTTTTGCGCTAAAACATCACGGCAGAAGTAAATGCATGCATGTCATTATAAGGACCATACAAGGCTACAATCCTAGGGGAAAGGGTAGCCATAATTAAATGAGTTTTTCGATAATTAAACTATTTTAGGTGTTACTAATTAAGTATTACACGAGTCTAGCACATTATTTATGAGCTGGTAGAATACCTTAGAGAGCATGATTTTGATGCTGCTCCAATCATTTCACAGCCTGCGCTTACCCTCCCATGCCTTCAGGTGGCGCTCTTTCGCCTCTCTCTCCGGCTGCTCTGCGCTCTCCTTCACAGTCCGGAGTGCGTCCACCTTGTCCTCGTGCTCCTTCCTGCTGGCCTGCAGCTCGGACAGCTTGCCCTGCGGGGAGCCCCCACGCAGAGCCGTGAGTGTAGGACGGGGGGGGGGGGATTTTTTCGAGCTGATGGACTTGGCCTCACCTGCTTCTCCTGCAGGCCGCGCTTTGCCTCCTCGATCAGCTGCTGCTTCAGCAGAAAGCCCCCCCTCGTGATCTCAGCCATCTTCTCCAGGGTCTCCCTCTCTTTTTGGCCCAGCTCCCTGTTCGGCAGACATGCCCTTGTTAGGAATGCCCCCCGGGTCTAAAACAGGAAGGTGGGGGGGCCCGGCGGGGGGGCGGGACTCACCGGCAGGTGTTCTGACAGGAAGCCCCGCTGTTGTACTCGTCGGTCGTGTCACAGCAGTCTGATGCATAAGGAAATCAGAAGTAGACTTTACAAAAGCAGAGCTATCTGGGAGGCCACAGGGCCCCCGGATCATGATGCGGCCTGGCTCACCGCAGACGCCGTCATTGATCCGCGACGAAGGGATGAAGGCAGCCCGGAAGCCGGTGTTGGTGCAGTGGAAGCTGCCGTTGGGACAGGCTGCCGTGCCTGGCGGACAGAATCGTTTTAAAAACCCATTTATTAAATCGTTATTCAACGCCCAGCATGCCCCATTTTATAAACATACGAGCAGCTTCCAGTTCATTCGCATTATATTGTATCATGCAGTCAATTTTACCAAAATTTCAGGTTCAGGCTCAGTGCAATTCTATCACACAGACAGCAGGAGACGCAGCAGTTGGAGATTAAATGTTTACATCTAAAAAAAACAGCCGCCCACAGAATGATGCAGGATGCATTTACACTGATATCAGTCTGGTGGGAACCACACGATTGTTCTGTGTACAGACCACCACCTGGAGCGCTGCTGTGCCGACGCAAGTGTGGCGTCTACAGCAGGAGTTCAGCGCTAAGCGAGGTACCTGGTTCATCGGAGCCGTCCTTGCAGTCGCAGTAGTCGTCATTGACGCGGTCGAAGGGGATGGTGCGAGATCCGTCCAGGCAAGTGAAGGGCCGGCTCTCATCATAAAAGTGTCGCTCTGTTCAAAGTCAGGGAGCAACTGACACAGTGAGTTATGGGGGGCTGAGGGGGTCATGTGGCTTATTTATAAGATTTAATAATGAGATCAGCACCTAATGTTGGCCACCTTGAGGACAAAATCTCTGTATTAGCTGACATTTCATGCAAAAAATCTTACGGAAAATCTATAATATTCCATTACAAACCTAAAATTATCTACATAAAAACCACGTGTGTAGTTTGTAAAACCTACAGACAGACAAAAGGCAGTAAAACTGTTACATACATGTAAAGACATGTGTGTGCGCGCGTGCAGACTGGTCTCGAATTGAAAATCTCACTCCAGCTTGCTGACCAAAGCTGGCAACCCTGCAGTAGTGATGAAATTAGGTTGTGGATTAACTGGCAGCCACGTACTCTCCAGCGGGACTCCCCGAGGCCGGTGCACCTCCACCGCAGCCACCAAGGCAGCGCCCAGGCTCACGATCAGAAACACTTGTAGCCGGAACATCATGCGGTCCGTCTGTAAACCCTGTTAGCAGGAAGGATGGGGCAAAAGTCATTTTAACATGATATAACCCAAACACCAAAAATGAATGTAGCTAAATTAAATTTGTATGAGATCATGGGTAGGAAGAATGTGGGTTTTCATACTGGAAAATGAACCTAAGCTAAAGATATATTACTCATTTAAACTGGAAACCCACTTCCCAAAGACCGGAAACACTTCACTCACCTTGGTTAACACCTATAGTGCCGGATTTTACTCGAGCTGCGTTAATTTTGTATAAAATCGTAATTATACACCATATTTCTCTGTGATATACGGACAATTTCGCTAGTATTTTCAGATGGACGGTGCTGTAAGCAGCATTAAAATAATGCCACAATTAGAAGACCATTATCTAAATGCAAATATACTGTAATGAGAAAAACTAAATTCAGCTTTATTTGTTCATGTGTTTTCAGCGTTTATATATAGATGCATCTCTTCCGAACACAGGAAGAAAGCGTTTTTTTGTTTAGAGCACGTACTCAGACATCGGGCGTTTTAACAAAGCATGAACCCAGAGCCATAGGATATGTACGGATATTAATTAAATATAATATGAACGCTAACGTCATGCAGTCTCGTAAAAGTACCGAAATGTTTTATTACCTTATTCTTCCAGCCGTCTTATTACAAAAACCCGTCCAACGCAGCGCATAAGTGTGTTCTCACCTGATTGGAGGAAAAAGGGAAACACGTGCGTCGCAAGCGGAAGTTCATTGTGCATTATGGGATTTGTAATTTTTGTGCTTTCGGGTTAGTGATCGTGTACATGGTTGTATAGTCCAAGGTCAATGCTTTTTTTTTTACTTCTCGCCTTTAAGCCTCATTATAACTATGTTATGTTTATCCATGTATTCTGAAACATTTATTATGGAGAAAGTCGCTGGGATGGGCCTAACCTGTTTTTGTTATGTACAGTTATAAAGTCATAAAATATAGCCTATCGATCAGCTGCGGCTCTCTTCATGTCAATGAAAAGAAAAACACATCGCCGCATTCCTGTTCGATTTTCGTCCCACATACGAAATCGGCACTCACCTATTTAAATAATTTATTAAACACGGATCCCTTGATAATGTAATTATTATCGGAAGCTATAGCGATTGAAAGAAAATGCCAAACAAGTATATTTCTACATTTCGTTAAAATTTTATTCCTTAAATCTTTTAGGCGCTTCTTCGACGTTTTTCATGAGCGAGATGAATACGAAATCCACTTTACTGAAACTCATTTTACCTAAAACATCAAAATGCATATCCGTTGCCCTTGCCGCTAAATTAAATAATGAATAAATACGAAAAATAACAGAGTTGGCCGCATGGCGGGGTGGTTTGTGGTGACGGCTTTGTGCTCAGCAGAAGCACATGCGCTATCCTGTACATGGTGCAGATGAAAAAACACTGATGTCAAATTTAATACTAAATCAGAAGTCGTATGCACACACTGTGCGGACAGCAGCTGCTGCATAAATGTCTTCATGCCTTTTATTTTATCATTTTATTATAAAAATCATCCTTTATTTGTAGTTTTGACACACTTTACAGTACCGTACAGTGAAATCAAAGAAAAAATATACAGATATATCATTATTTCATATAGATATTAGCTTATTAGATGCATTTTATTCACAAAATGACACCTCAGTTCTCTCAAAAGAAAACCAAAATATTGTCATAAAAATAGAATAATAAAAAATAACAGGAACACATTTTACACATTAAAGCAGTATCATTTACAGATATTACAATCATCTTTAGGCTTTTTTGTAATTTTTTAAAGTCGTGAACAAGTAACACATGAGCAAAAGCTCAAATTCGACAAGTAGACCACAATTATGGAGGAACTCTGAAGTTAAGATCATGTGGGAACGCTAGAGTAAAACAATTATTTAAAAAAAGATGGCTAAGACGCGGTCCTCTGGGAGCACGGAGCTGGGGGGCGTGTCACCGCGAGACACACGAGAGGTGTGTACTGCGCAGGACACGACGGACCTCCGCCCCCGACCACTCCCACACCTACCTTTCCCGTCCTTTGTGGCCCCGCCCTTGCGCAAGCTCCACCCACGCACCTACCTTTTCCATCCATCGCCCCACCCACTTACTTCCATCACTCCAAACTCCTCCCACCTTCCACCCCCGACCTGCAGAGGATAAAGTGCTGATACAGAGAAAGTGTTTTGTGACTCCATCATCTTTGTTTTTTAAGTTTTTTCTTCATTTTTTTTTTTACAAATTAAAAATACTCTGTTAAAGATCAGGAAAAGAGGGACAAGGACAGAGAGAATGAGGGTTCAGATGTCAATAGTTAATCCCCATCTTATCACCAGACTGAAGAAAAAGACTGAATCTATAGTTATAGATGTTCACTGAAGTTATAGAGTTATTCATTTACAGTCTATTACAATATATACAAACAAGCAGTAATAAGGATACTATTCATATCAACCATAATAATTGAATAACTTCCATACCATTAAACCAAATAATACAAAAATAAAAAAGTACACAAACTGTCCAAATAAAAGTATTGTGGCATTTAACATGTCTTCTTTTCGTAATTTAAAAAGAACATCAATAACTAATTAATTAATCAATCAATTAATTAATTATCGATTTGTAAGAAACAATTGCTACAGTATTGTGTTAAATGGCAATTTGTATATTCGTTTGTTTTTATAGCTCACAAGATAAACAGAAAAAGCCACAAAAGCACATAGCGACATTCCATAGAACGACAGGTGGGTACACATGGGATCGATCACCATTCTGCCAATCACAGGCCAGTGGTGACCTTGGGGTCCCGCCTCACCAATCACAGAGCCAGCGGTGACTCAGGCATCCCATTCCACCAATCACAGACCTGCTCAGATAAGATGAGCCACTGACCAGCTGAAAACAGATGGCCCATGATGTTATTTTCTCTACACACAGACGCGCGCACACACATGCACACCAAACACACACATCTACGAGATCGGCCTGACCGGCGATACACAGCCATGGAATAGAACTGATGGGAGTGAAACTACACATTCCGACAGGAAATTTAGTCTCTAATGATTTATATTAATATTCTAAGCATCATCTACGTGACAAGCCAGATAGGCTAACTCGTGCGGCAGTGATAGACAGAACTACTGATATTTGACAGACTAACATTTGCCAGACATTTTCACCTTCCTTTCAAATATAAGATCCCCCCCTCCACCACTGTACCCGGGGGCTCCTTAGAAAGTGACAGGCTAACAGCATCTTGGCACAGCATCCATGTCCTCACGTGGCTCGTGTCTGTCCTTCTGAAGCGGATATACACAACATGGCGTGTAAACAGACGTATGCGTACAAAATCGGTATATACACACTGTGACACTGACCCAACACTCTGCAATTAATACAACACACGTCAGTGACGAGAAACCAAAAACAGTCTTACCACTCAGGCATGCTAGCGCGATGTATCTTTCCCAGGTTCTCAAGACCTCTGTCTGCGTGGTGGTCAGTAGAGGTGTGTAGAAAGGGTGTGTGTGTGTACCTGTGCATGCACTGAGTGGCTGTGCTGGAGGACAGGGCTGGGTGGACGTGTCCGAATCAATATTGATTGATAACTGCTTATCTTGTTCCGATTGGTAATAATGCCATAGTCACAATCAATTGCGATGATCAAAACACTCTTTTATGTCTATTTGTTTGTACAATCTTGTGTTTTGTACATTTTAAAGCTAACATATTCTAACAATACTATTAAATTGTTTTTTTCGACAAGGTTCATAGAAAGGTCAATTTATCCCTTTTTGGTAGTCCATGTTTTTTATTTCCATCTGGGAAAACTGCGTTTGAGACTACTTGCCCATCAAAGTCGACAATATTAAATAAAATGATTGATTGCTAAAAGACAACTGACACCACTCTTTATAATACAATTGTAACTGGACACTTAAATAGAGCTTCCATGGAAAACACGTTTTTGTCAAAGAGCACGGCCTGTTGGTGATAGCGGACAGGTGAAAGGCGTCACCTGTGACGACATCGTCACGGAGACCAAGCATCACAATTGACACACAGACAATGAAGAACGGTGTCTGGGGGTGCAATGGGGAATGCACGATTGGCGCCTCTGCCCCAACGAGCATCGCCTCGGAGGTCGAGCAGGCGTGGTCAGAAAGGCACATGGCCGTCCAATCGGGTGGCTCTCCAGGGGTAGGAAAGAGGCCCCTCCCTCTCCTAGTCTTCCTCAGTTCATTACTGCCTTAGTTGTTATTTCCTTTGTTTGGATACATAAAATCTGTCATTCAAAGTCGAACAATTGATTTGCTGCAGGGAACCAAGTTTAAAGGTAAGATATGGATGAATATTTATACCCAATGTTTATACCCAATAATACCCATTAATTACTACTAATTAATAGTCCCTATAGACATGGCTTTATCCAAATGAGTGGATCCGATTTGAACAATCTCAATAACTCACACACACACGTGCAAACTTCATCTGCGCACACACTACACGCACACAGATACACATGCACACACAAACACACACGTGTCTAAAAGTGTGGGAATGCATGTATGTGCGTATGTGACCGGTATTGCCTGATCGTGTGTGTGCACTGTATGTATCAGTGTCGTGTTCATTGCACTAAAATGTCTTCAGTTTCCCCTTAAAATAAGGTCCTTCGGAAACCTCCTCTCTCGGCTGTCCCTCCCAATGCCTGCGAGAGGGGCTCCAAGTCCCTTCCAAGTCTACAGTTTCTGTGTAAAAAAACATTTCTATTATCAATATTATTTCTACAGTTTCTGTGTAAATAACATTTCTGTTATTAATATTATTTCTACAGTTTCTGTGTAAATAACATTTCTATCCTATTACATCATATTAACAATATTATTGTTGTTCCCTTTTCTGGAAAAAAAATAGCGTCTGTTATTAAGTTTTGTTCCTGTTATTGTTTTTTCTCCTCCCTTAAGCATAGGGACGTGGACTGAAATGACGGCGTGACGGCTGATCCCCCTCGCACCCTCGGAATCAGGGTTTGGGGGCCAGGGTGGTCCTCATGAGTCATCGAGCGGGGAGGAAGATACCTCCTCTTCCTCAGGGGTACCGTCGGAGTTTGTGTTTCCTGCCTCAGCGCCCGTGGACTCTGCTGGCGGTGCAGGGCCCGCCTCATCCTCTGCCTCTTCCTCCATCACTTCTTCCTCTTCCTCCTCTTCAGCGCAGCAGTCCTCAGTCAGGTGGTTCTGGTCCGGTTCCTCTAGGGTCAGCTGGAACTGGAACTTGTCTAGGCAGCCTTCCAGCTGCGGGTCCCCCAGGTCTGGTGGAGGCGAGGGGCTCTGTGGGATGGTGCTCTGGTACCAGTCGCGGTTGTCCTCTAACGTGTCCAGGATGTCCTGCGCATCGGGGTGCACCAGGTCCCCCCAGGTCTCCCACAAGGGGTGTACGATGTAGTCGATGAATCCCACCTGGACCATCAACAAGCGCACAGGTCAGCAGTGAGTACAGATTTCTTTGAGGACTTCTGTGAACGTATGAGGGAGTGTGTGAGAGTGCAATCTCATCTGAGAGAGTGTGTGAGTGTACAATCTCATCTGAGGGAGTGTGTGAGTGTACAATCTCATCTGAGGGAGTGTGTGAGTGTACAATCTCATCTGAGGGAGTGTGTGAGAGTGCAATCTCATCTGAGAGAGTGTGTGAGTGTGCAATCTCATCTGAAAGAGTGTGTGAGTGTGCAATCTCATCTGAGGGAGTGTGTGAGAGTGCAATCTCATCTGAGGGAGTGTGTGAGAGTGCAATCTCATCTGAGAGAGTGTGTGAGTGTGCAATCTCATCTGAGGGAGTGTGTGAGAGTGCAATCTCATCTGAGAGAGTGTGTGAGAGTGCAATCTCATCTGAGGGAGTGTGTGAG
>JAABNX020000052.1:16606870-16618194 GCA_015163995.2 Mormyrus lacerda | reverse complement strand
GATGGACAGGCTCACCATGTCGATGACCATCTTGCGCAGGCTTTGTCGCTGCCTCTTGGTCAGATTCTGGAAGATGTCACAGTTCTCCTCGTGCAGCAGTTTGAAGCCCACGGCAAGGTGGTGGTTCTCCAGGACTGACTCGTCGTTGTACATCAGTGCCAGCTCTGAGTCTGTGTTGGCAGATCAGGTGACTCAGTTTGGCGTTCTCCTCATCGGCCGTGCAATTGGGAGACGACTTTTTGGAGTGTCATGGACAATCACAAAAAAACACTACCTACAAATTTAATGCAAACCTATAAAACTTAAGAAAAGGCCAAAAGTTTTTCACTTCATGCCCTTCCTTATGACCCTCCGAACTCTCGTTCCATGGTCCATGTTTCTCTTTAAGCATAGTGTGACATTGCTAGTTAAACCTATTGTTGCAATACGTACACACCCGTTAAAAAATAGTGAGACCCCACCAAGACCTACCATTACCCTCAGTAACACCAAGTTACCCCATGGCTACCCAGTTGTCCCTGTCGGTACCCCAGTGACCCCCACACTGCCTTCAGTGTTTCCCCAGCTTCATTACTCTCCCCCTGTCACCCTGTCACAGCTCCCCGTGGTCCTGCTCCGCCTGTAGACTCACTCGTGTTGATCAGAAACTGGTTTGAGACACCAGGATGATCCACGTCGTGGATGGCGGCCGCGAAAAGAGCAGCCAGGATCTCCAGATCGGTAAAGACCGCCTGGTAAAGAGAGAGAGAGAGAGAGAGAGAGAGAGAGAGAGGGAGAGCGAGAGGGAGAGAGAGAGCGAGGGAGAGAGAAAGAGGGAGAGAGAGAGGGAGAGAGAGAGAGAGAGAGAGAGAGAGGAGCCTTAGCACCCTCAGCAGTGTCCTCACACAGGACTAGGGTCTGTCACTTATTGATGGACAAAAGATACTGATTGGCTGCCTGGAGAGGAGAGATTAACTACTTCCTGTTATTTCAGAAAGGGAGTGATGCTAGCAGGATATCAACGTTTGTCAGCATTGCTAATGGCTGAAGGTCAGCACCAAGTCAGATATGGGTGTGGTCTCATGAGGCTGGTTACTGGAGGGAATGCTGGGTCACTCACGTTGAGGGCGGGCGTGGACAGCAGCACGTGTGTAGACTGCATGACATCAGCTGCGTGTAAGCTGTTGTGATAGGCCACGTTGGCGTGGTAGTGGTCCTCCAGGGTCATGATGTAGTTGACGAATGTGTCCACCGGGATACGGAAAGTCTTCAGCAGGTCTCTCTCCTGCACGCGAGCACATGCCCATACGTGTGAAAACACACAGAACACACATGCACACACATGCACACACGGCTTTGGGGTTCATTCGTCAAGCTTTGGGTTTTGGCCGGATTTGATGCTAAGACTCAATAACTACAAACTCCTTGAGACAACAATGTATTATTATTAATATTAATAATATTAAAACAGAAATATGCAAGTTAAAATTTAAACAAACCTATTAATATGTATGCAGTATATAACCCTTACACACAAAGACAATATCATTCAAATAAGTGCATACACACGCAGAGCATCGTGCTAACAACATAAAGGTCATGGGTTCAAATGTTGGGGCGCACACGTAAATCGTAACCCTTCCCTCTTTTTTTGTTTTAGATTAAAGCATCAGATAGATGTAAAAATGAATAGATATCTATATGATTATAATGCAACACACTCTGTCTAGCATGTAAACACACACACACACACACACACACAAACTGACAACCTACCTGGAAGATGGCAAACATGATGCAACTGAGAGGCCTGTTGCTAGAGAAATCAGCCACACGGAAGATGTTGAGGCCCCATTTATTCAAGTCGTTGAGCTCCTGTGGCAAAAAGACACATGATGATGGCTTTGCCCCCACGCAAGGATCACACGCTACCTCACTTCACTTCTCTATGGTGAAGATCTAACTAAACTTATTAAGAAACATTGCAGATGACAAGTGCATGTAGGCCACACGTGTATCTGATCGTGGCGTTTGCGTCCGTCTACAGGACCTAGTCCTGCATTTCCACGCCTACCCTGGAGAGGGCGTCCTCGTGCTCAGTCTTGACCCCGAAGCGGGGCACGATGGGGTTGGCCTGGCTGGAGCTGCGGGTGAGCTTCCTGACGCCGCTGATGTGGCACATGGGCTTGTCCTGCTGTTTCTGCGTGGGTGATGGGATCTCCACCTCGTTCTGCTTATCTGGAGGGGAAAGGTCACAGCGGCATGTGGTGGAAGTACGGATGGGTGGCTACAGGTACGCGCATCATAGGAGGCCTGGGTTTGTCCTTTATGGGGATCCCTTTAGAAGTTACTCTGCCTCCCCCAAAATTGCTAGTTAGTAGAGTCAGAGGATGATAGCTAGCAATTTATGTAATATTTTATGTAGTGACTATTTGTGGCCAACAGAGGGCCCCAAGTCAATGTGCACTTTGACTGCTGGTAAACACTACTCCTGGGTATAGATACATTATAGAGTAAGAAACCACACACCAGATATGCGTGAATGAGTAATCATATACACCAGTATGTACTGGTACAGGTCAAACAGGCTATGGTGTATAGGGGTCATGCACAGGTGCAGTGATACGGGTATAAATCCAGAGGCACAGACTGGTGGACGGAAAGACGGTAAGACTCACCCAGGAAAGTACTGGAGATGTACTCTGACACCTGGTTCCCAGAACGGCTCATCTCAGACAGGTGGGAGAGCTCGCGGTTCAGCATCCGCTTAAACTGGGGGAGACCAAGAAAAGGGGTATGAATAAAACAAGGAGAATGTAAATGGGGCCCCTGCAACAGGACGGTCAGACCCTAAAGGGGTCCATAGGGGGTGTGTGTGCTTTATCAGGGTGCATGCCTGTCAGTCTCCTAAATGGGGTACATGTCTGTGTCAGTTTCAATTTCAATTTTACTTGTATAGTGCATTCTTACAACCTTACATTGTCTTAAAGCGCCTTATGTAATCCCCGCTCAGAGGCCCCAGTGAGCAAGCCAGAGGCAACAGTGACACGGAAAAACTCCCTGGAGGGAAGAAACCTTGGGAGGAACCAAAATCGAAGGGGGAGTCCAACCTCCGGGGGCCGGCAGAGGAAGTCAAATGAGGAAGATGGTAAAATTCTAATTTGCATTGTCCAAATGTTAAGATTCGAGTCTCCAATGCGGAATGCACTCAGCTGCTGGTGCTGCTTCTGATGGCAAGATGAACAGCGGTATGGCAGCGGGGAAAAGTGTGTATCAGTGCGAGAGATTGTGTGTGTGCTATGACTGCATATACTGTGTTAATATATTGTATGTAATCGGTACATCACAATCTCCAGGCTGTCAGGGTACAGGAAACAATCAGAGGCAGTGAGGATTCACAGCACCATCTATCCCCAGTAACCTGACCAGGCCTGGACTGTTCTGGAATGGATCAAAATGGCCTGATCCAGATGTGAAGAGCAGGCGGCGGCTGACACGGGCGCAGCTGGGAGTTACACGTGTCAGAATAAAAGTCCAGACAACAGGGGGACAATCAGTGCCCTGCAGTAATGCGACGAGATTCTTATGCCATTGCGTGCTAAAAATGCACCATCCTAGCCATAATTTCACCTTATTTGCACCTTCTTTGGAGGACACTGTGTTTCTGCTGTCTTGTTCTGTGCCTGTAATATCACATACACACACAGGCACACACACACGCACACACACATTAGAGTTTCGGCGAGACCCCTTGGACAAGTTCTCTGTTCTACTGACCGATCCATCTGCACGGAATAATCTCCATGGTAACAGACAGGTTTCCCTAGCAACCGAATCCTCAAAGTCAGTCTTGAGGCATGCTGGGAGAGGGGCTGGCTGGCTGGATGACAGTCTGAGAGCGGAACCTGCGCTAAGCTGGGTGTCTCTGACCTTTCTCAAGGTCATGCATCAACCGCACACTGGCTCTCGGAGCCCTTAGAGGGGCCAGCGGAGAGAGACAGCATCGAAACAGCGCAGATATTATCATCATCACCAGTAAACACATCAACAGGCTGCTTAGGGGAAAAAATGACGCTACGTGGCTAATGCTAAATGCTAAAATGTGCCATTAAACTACACAAAAAGGGTTAATGTCTTTATGGAATCGAAGCGAAGGTGGTGCATCCGGCTTCTGGTCCTTCTGAACGCCTTCGCAGCACCATGTCCTCTAGCTGTGACCGGGGTCAGCCTGCCGGTCGCCTACGTAAGGCTGCAGGGGTGACCGCACATGTGCCCGAGGTCCCTGGGGATCGGTGGACGGGTCTCGATGTCGCTGCTCTCCGATTGGCCAATTTCACAAGGTGTTGGGTTTTACCCATGGGCCCCGGGCTCAGGATGGATACATCAGTAGCAATTAAAAGTCCCCCGTGTCCTGACTGCTAGTTCACGAACTGTCTCTGAGCACATTCACAAATTCATTTAATTATTTACAGCTATTAAAAGCATCAATCAGATATTCTCCGCTGTCTTTGCTAATTAAGTTCTCTTAAATATTATCCTTAATTGTGACTGGTCTTTAACCTTGACCACAGTGGTTAGTTCACATTCCTCCCTCATATCAGCTGACTATGAGGAATCATTTCATGTTGCAAACTAGATCCTGGTTTATTTTTGTGTGTTTTCTGGAGAGGGGGGAGAACAATAGCAGCTAATGTCCTAATTCTGCCTGGATTGTGTTTTCTCAGCTCAAATTTTCTGAGCACTGGTATAAATAAGCACCTTCAGCTACGAAAAAAACATCCCTTCCAGGGTGTACCCCAGTCTCGTGTCTCCCATGCAGCCTGGGATGGGTTCCATGCCCCCCGCATGACTCTGGCCGAGTGATTAGAAGATGTATAGATGTCATACAAAAGTAATAATAAAAAAAAGGCAATGCTGGAATACTAGAGGCGTCTAGCGAGCGCGTGCACAGAAGAGATGTGTGAAACATGCTAATTTTTTCACAGCTGTCCTCCTGTCGAGTATGAGGAGTGCAGGCAGGCCTAACCATCCATCCTGTGTGTGTGTGAGGGGAGGGAGACCTCAGTAGGCTGAGGACACCTGTAATGTCTGATGGGCCAATGACATCATCATCTAAGAGGAGAAGAGAAGGCAAGTGGATACAGCAGTGAAATACTTCCCGGGGCAACTGGCCTGTGTAGCGTGAGGCCAGTTACCACAGTTACTCTTTGAGGTAGGGCCCTTTCAGTTACCACAATGCCATAACTTCCAAAAGTGCCCACAGAATTTCAGCATTTTCCGTGCGCCATAGTGGCCTGACCCAGCAGCCCGGTTGTTAACCTTTCAGTGACCTTGACTTCCATCTTTTTGTCTTCTGCCTGTACACCCTGGCAGACTTCCAAAATGTCCCCATGACGTTTAACCCTAACCCTAACCCTAACCTTTCAGACTTTAGTTTTCATATTTTCCGACCGCCGCTGCTGGTCACCATGAACACTATGTTCTGAAACGGACTTTCCAGTCGATTAGCCAAATATGAAACCAACACAGATCTACTCATAATGGTCCCTCTGCATCAAATAAACAGCGCTTCTCTGTAACCACGGTAACATACTTACGATTCTTTCCATTCAATAAGTAATAAATGAGCCATTTTTTGTCTGTAAATTAAAAGAGGTTAACATTATATTGAGCCGCAAGCGAATCGCGCAGAGACAGGAGCTGTAGTTTAATCAATGTATCGTCTAACTGATCCCAAAGAAACATGAAGATTGACTCACTCACTAAACACAGAATAAGAAACCAGGCCGTTTAGAAATCGGCGGAGCTGCTCTGACTTCCCACAGGTTCCAGCTGAACACGGATGACCTTTGTATCTCCGGGAGGCTCAGAGCCCATTCAACCCAAAGCTGACCCACATTCCCAACACTGCCAGCCTTCAACCTACCTGACTTCACAACTGACACAGTGATGCCATTTTGTTGACCATGGGGAGCAGCTCGACAGGAACACACAGACCTGTGACAATGATGTGATGTCTCGAGACAAAAAGCATGACACGCTGGTCAACGAGGAGACCCTCCTGAACAGAGAGGCGCATGCAGCTCTGCACTGAGATCCAAAGTTGTAGCACTGAAACAAAAGCCGTTATGTAAGCAGAGAGCCCCCACTGGGTCAACTGTCTAGGGCAATCATGGGGAGGGGTATCAGTCTGAAAGGGAACGTCTCACTTCCTGTCCTTTTGACTGGTGCTATCAGCAGAGAGACAGCCTGCTTACTTATGGCAGAAGGTAACGTTTACCAAGCTTATGATGTAGCAGATCCAGGGCTCCTCAACCTGGCAGATACAGGCTTAGCAGATGTTTTAACTACATATTACCCTGCCAGGCCCTTTGAACCTGGGGTCAGCACATCACTGCACACCTCTCTGCCTTGCTCCGCTGACGTTTTAGTGGTGCTGATGTTGCTGTCATTATATCGCCATGGTTACATAAGTCTGTGGCCTCGATGCAGGTGTGCTTTCGTGTCAAGGCACGCTGAGTCTGCGCGTCGGCACGTATATGTGTTTTGGGGGTGGGGGGAGTTAATTTACATGCGGCGGATGACAGCAGCTGTTTCCATAGCGACTGCAGAAGGTGTGAAGGTTGTGAGGGAATATTGTGAGGAAGTGGAGAGAGATGCAGGTGGGCGTGAGCGCAGGGCGAAAGAATTCATTCTAGGGTCAAGTGTCTTGTGATGACTGAGCACAGCAATCAGGAATTTGTCAGAATCAGAGAAGTCAGGATAACTGTCATTTTAACACAAGCTGTGTAATACAGGCAGACTGTTGATTAACACAGGCTGCATGATACAGACAGACTGCTGATTACACAGGGTATATGACAGAGGTAGACTACTGATTAACACAGGCTGTATGACATGGACAGACTGCTGATTACACAGGGTATATGACAGAGGTAGACTACTGATTAACACAGGCTGTATGACATGGACAGACTGCTGATTAGCTCAGGCTTTTATGACATGGACAGATTGCTGATTAACACAGGCTTTTATGACACAGGCATACTGATTATTAACACAGGCTATATGACACAGGCATACTGATTATTAACATCGATTGCGTGTCCCAGGCTGATTAACATGGGCTGTACTATACTGGCAGACTGCCTATGACACAGGCAGACTGCCATTTACACAGGCTGCATGCCTCAGATGGACTGCTGATTAACACAGGCTTTTATGACATGGGCAGACTGCTAATTCACACAGGCTGTATGACACAGACAAACTGATGATTAACACCAGCTGTATATCCCAGGCAGACACTTGATTAACACAGCTTGCAGACTAATAATTAACACAGGCTGAAGAGCACAGTCAGACCAATAATTAATCCAGGCTGTACAACACAGACAGACTGTTGATTAACTCCCAGATCCCAGACTGGCAGATCACTAATAACTCATGCAGTGTAACTCAGTCAGACTACTGATCAACACAGGTTGTTTAGCACAGACAGGCTATACAAACACAGCAACAAAAGTAGAGTATTCAAACCCAATAACACAGTAAAAACACTTAGGCTTATTGACACAGTCAGCTTGTACAGACACCTATTGGTTACGCAGCTCATGTAGCACAGCCAACATGCTCATTGACAGAGTGTAGTGATACAGACGTGACACTAACGTGGGGACCGGACAGTACAGGGCACAGAACCTGACCGCTCAGGTCTGATGGCTTGAACACAAAGATGCGTTCTGGAAAATGCTGAGTCATGCTGCCAGGGGTTAGGACCACAAAACCCAAGCTGCCAATATCCGCTCCCAAAACAAGCCTGAGCACCAAAGCCAGATCACGGACTGCACCAAGAGCCAGACCGGTGACGTCCACACATTCAGGTTCCAAACATCTCACCAATGGACATCGTGGGGTACTAGTTAAATTAACTACACAATTCAGAATAATCTGCAATCAATTATTTCCAAACACTGGTTTTATGTTGCATCCATGTGCTGGAAAATCCTCATATTCACTTCCATGAAGGATTTACTGCAGTCTTACATAAAAACAGACAAAGAGTGGAGGCATCCGCAACCATCGCAAGGCACAGGGTGTCTTTTGGAACGCACCAGAACTTTTAAGTACTATAAGAGTTCAGTCCCAGGAGGGACACAGAGTTCTGGGGCCACATGCTGGACCTAAGGGCTAGCAGGATGTGGGAGTTGCTTGTGTTTTGATCACAGGCTTTGTTACAGGCAGGTGCCCTGGGTGCTGGGTGGGGTCACATGACCCCACAGCCACAGCAAGCTGCAGAATTCCGAATGTCCAGAATGTTCGGGAGAGCCTGTTTTGGGACATGAAATGATGTGATGTGGTACCTAAAGACAAGCTGGGTGGGTGGAGGGGGGTGTTTCTCCCTAGTAAGTTAAATCAAAGGAAGAAACCTGACCCGATGTAAATAAAAGACTGAATCGTGCTAAAAGGCAAGAGTCACAACATGGGAGAAGAAGGAGAGTCAGTCAGCACGACTCAGTGACAACCTAAACCCCAGGTGCTCATGGGGTAGGTGACCATGGCTTGGAGGACCATGAAGGTCAGAAGGTCATGAAGCATAAAGCAAGGCTCGGGACGGTGAACAGAGATTGGGGACAATGACGTCCGCGTTGGGGACGACAGGAGGAGGCTGACTGGGGGAGCGGCGCAAGAACACGGCAGACCTGCCAAGCATCCGAAAACAGGTGCAGCTCTGCCAGCAGGATCAGATCATCCTAAACGGAACTGGATCTGTGAGCGCGGCCGGGGTCCCTGCAAGGACAGCTTCAGGTACGGAGCGGCTGGGGGGAGGGGGAGGGGCAGATTTTCTGCAAACAAGTAGCCAATGAAAACAAGGGGGGTGGAAAAAACCCAACAGAAGCACGAGAACGCCATGTGCTGCTTCTATCAGCTGACAGACAGACTTAGAAATGACCTAACTGAGGCTTTGGATATGAGTTTAATCTCGGGTAAGAGCAGCAGCACCAGACTCACACATGCACAACCTCGACCACACAGAGGCGTTTGGTCCCGCCCCCACCCACTAACCCCACCCACTCCATCTTACT
This sequence comes from Mormyrus lacerda, assembly GCA_015163995.2. Taxonomy (NCBI): domain Eukaryota; kingdom Metazoa; phylum Chordata; class Actinopteri; order Osteoglossiformes; family Mormyridae; genus Mormyrus; species Mormyrus lacerda. Next base: position 16,609,129 of record JAABNX020000052.1, on the reverse strand, counting down.
CCACCCACTCCAGCCATTATCCATCCACATGCCCCGCCCTGCCCCGCCCTGCCCAGCCCTACCTGGTCCCACCAGCCAATGAGCCACGGTTTGGAGCAGGTCTCACAAAATAAGTCCACCAGGGGCATCCGGCGCACCTCGGAGGTCGGGCCCCTCCCGTCCAGGATGCGGTCCGGGGGTCCACCCACCCCTCCAGCCGCCGCACCTAGCTCCCTCTCGGGGCCGCCCTTGGAGCACAGGGGGCTGCAGCTGGATGAATACGCTTCCGGGATGGGGGAGGTGCGGGGCGAGCCGGCCGGGTCCTCCGCCACACCCATGTTCTGGGGGCCCGGCAGGGCGGCGCACTGACACAGGCAGACAGAGCAGTAGTGCAGGGGCCGCGGGGCCGTCCTGGGGCCCCAGCCGCATGTGGGTGTGGTCCGGGTCCGTGGAAGGAGGCCGCAGCGGTCTGGGGTGGGGCACTCCAGAACGATGGCCTCCCCGGGGGGGTTGGAGAGGCAGGAGAACCAAGAGAGGAATCGAAAAAATTGGCAGCAAAAAAACAACCTGACGGCGTTCAGAGTCTCCCCCTACAGACGCCGTCAGGGAACCTCACAGCCCCAAGCACCGGGTTCGGACCCCGATCCAGGAACGGGGCCCCCCATCATAACCCGAAAGCCGGGCCCCCCTCCAGAGCCCGCTGGTGAAGACATTGCACGGCATCCCGACAGAAAAAAAGTCCGGCTGCTCCCTTCAATGGCGCCTCCCGGAGGCCTCGCCGGGTATGGCAGGTGTTGGGGGGGGGGGGTTACGGAGCGCAGCGGCAAGAGGAATGGAGCGTCTGAAGGGCACCGCGGAAGGAGAGAGGTGCGGGTTTGGGCCACGGAGCGACGGAGGCGGTGGTGCACCTACGGTCCGGAAAAACAGCCTCTGTGCGTCTCCCCCCCCCGCAGCACACCGCCGGGGGATGGGCCTTCACCTCCCCGCCATCCTCCCCTGGCTCCCCCCGCGCTCTTGCCGCAGTCTCCCTCTCGCTCTCCCAGTCGGGCTCCCGCCAGTCACCCTGCTTTCTCCTGGAGCCGCTACGGCGTCTTTCTCCCAACAGGGCCGATTCTCCTCTTCCGTTTTTATGTGTTTTTTTCCGTTCCCCTGGATTCGCTGCTGTAACGCTGGCTAATCAGCCAGCGCACTCGCGCACGCGTGTGTGTGTGTGTGTGTGTGTGTGCGCATGTGTGTGTGTGTGTATGTGTGTGTGCGCGTGAGTGCGGATGCGCGCTCAGGAAGCGTGCCCGTGCATGCGTGCCGCTGTGTGTGCGTGTGCGTGCGCGTGCGTGAACCTGCCGCCGCACGCTCCCACTTCATCCATCTCGCAATGTGGCTCCACGAGGCTCTGATCGGCCGAAGGCACAGAGTAATTGCTTGCCGCACTATGCCTGCCTATGTCCTGAGGCAGACCCCCGCAAAACTGTGGCTCTGCCTACGCCCTGCCCCCTCCCGGAAAAACACAACTAAATTGTGCTCTGTCTCTTTAAGACTGCGAGCCGGTGAGGAGAGTAGCTCTGCCGTCATTGGTCAGAGTCCGGATCTCATGCCTGGTGGCCGTGGCGTGCAGCCAATGGCTCAAAGGGAAGGGCAGAGCTTGCTACTGTTCCATAGCAACCAAGGTTATAGTCAGACATCAGCATCAGGACCCTCTCCCCCTCCCCCTGTCCTCTCCATCTCTCCCAGCTTTTTCCCTTTTCTCTCCACTCCTTGTACTCTCCCTGTCTGTCTCTCCACCCCCAGCCCCCTCTCCATCCTCCTCCGTATCTGGCTCACGCATCCATAAAGCCTGCTCTCACCTGCATCTCATCCTGACACACATACACGTGTTTGTAATTATATCTTTGTGGGGACTCTCCATTCATTTCTATGGGGAAAACTGTAATTGCAACATGACGACCTTTAACCCCTACCCAGGCCTAACCTTAACCATAAGTAAGCAAGCAAAATACAAGACTTTTAGCATTTTTACTTTTTTTGATTGCATTCAGAGACCTTTGTGTGGACCTGGAAAATGGTCCCCACAATGTAATGTAAACATTATACACACACACACACACACACACAAACACACACACACACACCAGCTTACATATATTTTAAACTTCTCCATCTCACAATTGTGTCGACATACATACAGAAATACTATCACATCTCTCTTTATTACATAATAAAATCACACACACAGACACACTCTCTCTCTTGCATGCGCACACACACACACACACACACACACAC
>JAABNX020000052.1:16585642-16596059 GCA_015163995.2 Mormyrus lacerda | reverse complement strand
CTTGTGTGAGTAGGAGCCAGGAGATCATCTCGTCTAATTCTTCCTCCTAATCACCTCCCTACCTTCCGCAAATCTTATTTATTCGTACGTTTATCAGATTTACGCTAATATACAACGATTAACATTCGTAAATAGCATTAGTGATGGTCTACGTGTGTGCTGCTTCAAGTCGTAGATGTCTTCCCCATTAAAAATTACTGGTGGCCACATTTTAGAGCAGAACACGGACCGTGAAGAGATGCATGTGTGTTCCAGCAGGGGGAACTCTACAGTCTTCATCACTCTACAGTCTTCATCACTCTACAGTCTTCACTGGGGTGTATTTTGTCATTTTGGAATTAAAAGCGAGGCTATGAGTGCTACACACACATGAACAATCTTAATTATCACCAACCCGGCCCTGTGCAAAGGCCAGAACATGTTTTCCGCCATTTATTAAATAGCTTTTGGCTCCAACAGTCACAGCCAAGATAAGCCGGCCCTGAAACATCGGTTTAAACCCACCTCAGTAAGACAGAGTGTTTTTAATATTAAATAATTCATATTAAACATTATCAGGAGTCCGTAAAAAAGAAGCTCCTTGTAAAACCAGCAGGGTGAGGATTATTGATGAGCTGCTGTCCTTCCATTCTGTGATACACACACACACACACACGCATTGATAATTATATCTTTGTGGGGACTCTCCATTCATTCATATGGGGAAAACTCTATTCCCAACATGATAACCCTAACCCCCACCCAGCCCTAACTGTAACCAAACTAAACATGAGTTTTTTGATTGCATTCACAAGCTGAAAGCTTGTCTCCACGACATTAAAACAACAGGTGTTTATTACATTGTGGGGGACATTTTGTACCCCACAATGTAATAGAAACATAATCCACACACACACACACACACACACACCAACTCCAATCACATCAATACCATTAGTTCTTTGCGAGACTTAGATTAGTAAGAGCTGTTAAAATGCCAGCGTGGTTGTCCACAAACACAATGAAGAAAGCAGAGCGGGGGGGGGGGGGAGATGGGTGACAGGAGAAAATAATGCGCAAAGAGTTGCCTGGAAAGATAATATCCGTTAATAAAATCCTAATTAACATCTATACAAGATACACTGAACCCCCCGCACCCAGTGCCTGATGCAAAAGGCCTTTACCATGCCAAATTCACAGCAGCTGCCAGTCACACTGCCCTCCCGGCCTTGTGAGGAGGCGCTGGTCCATAAGACCAACAGAAGCTAAAGGGTCAGCACGCAGCACTGGGCTTCGGCTAAACCTGCACTGCGGATGGTATGTTCCGTAAACATAGACATATGGGTGCAGTGAGCTGACCAAGACCACTGGATACTGGTAAAAACCAGCACCGGTCCATCCATTGCCCACATAAACCTGCCTCATATTCTATATTTGTGATTCAATTTCTAATGAATGGTAACAATGAAGTAACATCTCCAGGTGTTTATTAGTTGCATGCAGAGACGGATTCTCCTCTCTGGGGGCCCCAGGCTGACATCAGCACGGACACTCCAGGGTTGCCGATTTAACAAACAGCTCCATTTTTCCCGAGGCTGCTAGGGCCTTGATGTTTGCTGGGGCTCTCGGCTATAGTCTATGCATTAATCCACCTCTGGGTGCATGACTGCTCCATCAGCAGGGCCATTTATACAGACCAACCCCCCGCCACCTGAGACTCGTACACTTCAATCCCTTTCCTGGCACGGCAGACCTGCCACATAGTATGGTCTTTAAGTACATCCTGGTCAGCCAGCTAAAACATTCATGAGCCTCGTCTAGTGCCTGGAGGCACAGTAAAACCGGCTCGACGGGGGGCACAGGCTCGACGGGGGGCACAGGCTTGCGCATGGGCACAGGCTCGCGCACACACACATGCGTGTCTCCTTAGCTGTCATTGTGCCACCGACTCACTTTGATGCATCATGATTCGTGAACTGCCACCCCCCATCCCCCCCACAAAAAAGCATAAATATTGATAAAAAAAAAAAAAAGTTTTGGCAGTTATTTTTTTTATTGCTGACTAACTCAAGGTTTCCTGGTCTTGTGGGGACACCCTCCCCAATAATGGGGACACCCTCCCCAATAATGACTCCACCAAGTAAGTATTCAAAACATTTACAGCACAAGCTCTCAAACTACAGCACCCCGTACTGCAGAATGATCAGAAATAACAGACAACTGAAAGTCAACATCCACCGAGCTGCGCAGATGAAGAGCGAGAACACAAAACCAGATGAGGCGATAGACCGGGCTGCGCTGACGGGCAGCACATTTGTCGGCTTTATCTGCCTGCCCTTTCCAGAACATTCCTAGGAGCAGATGAGGGGTTTGGCATTTAGTGCTCACTTTCTCTTTAGTCTACGATATGTAGCTGGTGGTGAAGGGACACACAAAGCAGTTAATGGTGCCTTGCAGCGACCTGCTCATCATTGACTTGCTGAGCATAAACGCACGCTGGTCATTTTCAATGTATCTGGTGACCGTTCGGCTTTGTCGGTGCTCCATGCGTAATCTGATTGGCCTCTGAGCTCCTCTGGTCACACCCCCATTCCCTTCATTTGAATATTCATTTATTAATGTTTGCTTTTACTTCACTCCTCTTAGCAATTATTATTGGTGGTACTCAGCCCCCCCTTTCAACCCCTCCCACCCTGTCATATGTGAAAGAAGCCATTTTCTTGCTCGGTTGCCAAGCGCAGATGCAAATCCCCCCTCCACACGCCCTCCACCCCCAACACCACTGGCTCACTCAGGCATTTAGCACCTGGCAGATTGTTGTTTTGACACCCCCACCACCACCACCTCCCCCCATTTTGATCCGAATGGAAAATTACGACTCTATTTACTGATGCCATAGGGCCTGTTAAATCTGCCGCTCCTAATGAGTTTTGTGACTCCAAGCGAAGGCAGTGTGCCGTACGTCTCCACATAGCTGCTGTTCGGGTAAGGGCGGAGTCTAGCGTCTGTGTGGGCAGGGACCCACCGGGGCCTCCATTCACATGCTCTGCACAGACGATGCCACGCAGACGATGCCACGCAGACAGCTGCGTGTAGTGCAGCAGCCCCGAGATACGTTGGCCAAGTCTCCTGTGGCAGCAGAAGCAAGCGGTGGAGTAGGTTTCTCCCACGTTGGCAGGGGCAAGCGGGTGAATAATTTCACTACTAGCAATAAAAGCGTGCAGGTGACCAGCCTCTCGCTGTTAGAATAATCCATCTGCACTGACTTCAGGTCAGATAAATGCTTCAGATTATTATTATTACATCAGATTATCCAGTGGAGGGGGAACATTATCAGAAACCACTATTTAAAGTGCCAAGCATAAGGATGGCATCCAGGGCAGAGGGATCTCAGGAAGCCATTGTTACTCCTTTATGCCAGACGGGACTAACTGGGGGTGGGGGGGGGTGGGGGGTGTAATCGGTGACACACTGGTCTGATTAAATATTTAAACTTCAATTTGAAAATAATGTGAATTATTTGAACTGAGATTACATATTTAAATGACCAATGAAAAATTATTGTGCCCAAAGTGATGGATTTCTGAGTGAGTACAGATACATCTCAGGAGGCTTCAGCCACTACATCCTCTGTCATACTGTTCTGATAGGACATTCACACTTTGATGTGAGCAAAGTCTAACTGAGCCCTACACAGCTACATGATAACTGAATGCTGTACCCATGTCCTCTTCCCCATCACACTGTATCTGTATCCTATTACCCAACACATTGTATGTACAACATATCATATTCCCTATCAAATTGTAGCTGTATCCTGTTCCCCATTACACTGTATCTGTATCCTGTTCCCCATTACCTTGTATATACATTATATCCTATTCCCTATCAAATTGTGCCTGTATCCTGTTCCCCATCACACTGTACCTGCATCATGTTCCCCATTACATTGTATCTACATTATATGCTATTCCCTATCAAATTCTACATGTATCCTGTTCCCAGTCACACTGTACTTGTATCCTATTCCCCAACACACTGTACCTGTATCTTGTTGCCCATCACACTGTACCTCTATCTCAAATAGTATGCCTCAAATACCATGGCACTCCACCGCCCAGCAACACTACCCAGTCCTGTGACATCAACATTCCCACTTACCCCGTCATACTGTAACTCTGCCCTACCCCAGTACCCTGTCACAGTGACTACCCTCTGGGGCTGGGATTGTTACTCTCCCCTTCAGCCCACACAGGGAGGGTATTTTTAGCATATCAGCCTGTCTCTGAGTTAGAGAACCTGACTCCATCTCTACAGACTGGGTTGCTGGGGCTATGTTATTTTAATCCACACAGCTGAGCGCGAGTGAGTCATCAGGCGCTACCTTTGTGTCACTGTAGTCCTTCTCTTCTTTCCCCTCAATTTCTTCCCATTGCGCCTCTTTCCCGTTTCCATCCCTTTCTTCTGTGCCTCCTGCCCATCCTTCAGTGTCTGTCTGCATGCACCCGTATCTGTCATCCTCCCTAGTAGCGACCATCTCCCTCTCCCTCTCTCTCTCTCTCCTCGCATCTTTGCATGACATGCTTTGCTAAGCGGTTGCCATGATCCTGGGTGACTTACATAACTTACGGTCTCTACATTCCTCCTGTTTGCCTGTTTGCGTGCTCCTCACTCCGAGGTGAGCCAGATGTTCTCCTCCTCCTGAACCCCGTCTCACATGTCCCTGCCTTCTCCTTTCACCCTCCTTACCATGCCCATGCTCTCCCACCCCAATCTCAGCCCTCTTTGGCTTCTCTCAGACAAACCACTTCACTGGCATGAATAAAGCCTCAGCGAATGAAGACAAAAATGATTCACTTCTCCGCATTCAACACCTGAATAAATCAAATTTCAATATTACAAGTAATAATTCTATTGTTAGAATGTTTCACATAGGTATTTGGTAGCTTATCTCTATGCTTTCAATACTATCCAACAATTCATGCATCCATTTTCAATAAACATTTATCCTGGGAAAATCAACATAACACAGGCAATGAAATTGGCAGCCAATAAGCATTCAATCACAGCACAAAAATAAAAGCTATTTGCTTTTTTATATCAGGAATGGTTAGTCACTGTCACCCAGGCACTGACGGAGCATGATGGGTAAATGTTAGAAAATGAGCCGTGTCTACACCAATGGCAAGCTGCCATTAACAAATCCAGAGATGCGTGTGAAAAATGGAGGGGTGGGTGGGTGGGGGGGTTCTAGACGGGTGTGGACCCCTGCGTCATTCAGCGTGAGGCGCTTTGGGGCCACCCCGCTTTCCTTCTAGCTTGCGTCGCCACAGAAGGAATGGCAGCGAGAAGAAGTCCTCGCCTCGCTCACATCGGCAGGCCCCAGTTAAATGTCACTTAACAAGGCAAACGGCCTTTACTCGCTACCTCAGACATGCTGTGGCGTTATGACGGTGAATTGCAACCCTGACGTTTTGCTTGCTCCCCTGCGCCCATTACATTGTACGGAGGAATTTCAAAATCCCGCTTGAGCCCCACTGTGGACATGGAGAGGGTTTTATTTATGTCAAAATGTGAAGAGTAGTGCTCTCCTCTTTTTATCAGCTTATCAGCTCTGGTACCGCTTTCCCCTCATTTGGGCCGGAAGATTCTTCTTTTCCTTCCCCATTCTGATTGTGCTCAGGTTCTGTGGTAAGTACGTTTGCTGCCATCGTCTTCCTAGGAGAATTTCCCCTCTGACTTCACTGAATCATCCGCTGTTTTCCTCTTGCTGGCAGATTTGCCCGTTTCTTGGGTCCCTCTAGAGAATCTACCGCAAGGCCATTTTCTTGCGAAAGCGCGGCGTATTAAATTAAAGCTGGGTTCATTGATCAATTTATCGATCTTTCAGGGCTGCCGTGCATTTTACAGAAAGCTTTTAATGGATTTCACTACAACTTGATCCATTTCGTGGAGTTAGACAGCCAGCGAATATGCATAGCAACAGCCAGGACACACAGAAGGTGAGGTCTTCAGTGTCAGGGGTTAAATTCATTAACAAAAACCTAACAAAACAAAACTAAGACTCAATCAATCATACCAGTCCTCTGATCGACAGGGATCTCCCCTCAAAATCTCTCTTTACATTCACAAGGTCATCTGTTAGTCATGGAAAAATTGACCATTCCCCACCTCTGTCCAGACTCTTCGCCATTTTCGCCCATAGTGCCACTGATGTCTTCTGAAAATCACTCCCTTCCCTTTTTTCCCTGATCCATGATTTCATTGCTCAGAGATATCGATAAGAACACAGTCCAATTATCTCACTGCGTACGGCGGCCAGCGTTCATTACCTGCATTGGGGATTTGTAAGGGTTAGTACAGGGAAAGATGATGCAGACGCAGAAAGCAGACCGGTCGTTCGCTGGTGTCGGCACCATGGGATTGGCTGTACAAACGGCAACCTGTACAAAAGCTACACCGACAGCTTTTTGTAACTCCTGGGGCGCGGAGAGTGGCCTGTGACCGAGTAACGTGGATCTGAAGTTTACACCTGTCTGTCCCCAGCGATCTCACTCCAGCCGGTAAGTGATCTATTAATCTCACACACAGGCCATCCCAGGAACTGCAGCACTGCCGCTCCTGCAGCCGTAACTCAGGCCGTGGCACAGTGCAGGAGCAAAACACAAAAAAATGCACCTGTATGGACTGAGAGATGAGACTCGTTCAATCACATTTCGGTCTCCCCTGTGCTTATTTTGAGCTGCCCAGAGCACAGAGCACATTGGATGTACTGACAGGAAGCACGATGGTCCTCACACTCACCTTCCCATAAAACCCAGAGCCATTCCCCCATAACAGCACCTCTCTCTTTCTCGCCTTCTGTCTGCTTCCTCCCTCTCCTCAACTTCTCTTCTTCCACCTCCTCCTTGGGATCTCCTGCTTCACCTTTAGCCTCCTGTCTCCTGCTTCCCTTTTGCTGTTGATACCCCCCTCTCCCCCCCGTCTGTCCGTCCCGCATTCAGGCCGTGGCCGTGGCGCGGACGATGACGGGCGCCTTAACCTGTCGCTGAGCATCCGGATCCCGTGCTCGGAGAGAGGCAGAGAGAGGGAGGCGGAGAACAGGGAGAGGAATCTATCCGACATTAATATTGATGAATCAGCCGGTGTCAGAGCAATCAGCAGCTCCTAGGTTCCTAATACATCAATCAGGGCCGCCGCAAGCTGGCAGCCTGTAGCCTATTGCTGGAAGCACAGGGCACGAGGGCAGGGTGCCGCCTGTACGGGATGCCAGTCCAATGCAGGGCACACATGCATATACAATCAGCAATTCTTTTAGAAGGCGATGTCTGAATCAGCAGGTTAAGGTGCTGTGCAGAAGGTTGTCGGTTGAAATCCCATGGTCAGGAGAGTGATGTCACCATTGAGCCCTTGAACAAGGCCCTTAACCCCCCAACAGCTCCAGGGACTGGCTGGCATGGTGCATCGGTCTCAAATGTACGTCGCTTTGGATAAAAGCATCTACTACATAAATAAAATGGAAAAAAAGGTAAAAATATCACACAAATTTCCATAGAATCCCCCAGAATCACAATGTATGGAGCTGGGGGTGAGATTTAAACCTGCAACCCAGGAGGGGTGAGCTTGCTACCCCCCCATACATTCTGCATCCAATGAGCTGGTTTTGCTGACAAGTACAGAAGAGTTTGCTGGAGGACTGCTGTGAGACACGATTCCTGGGAGTCACTAACGGCTCATTTATCATCGTGATCTGTACACTATACAAGACAAAAGAAAATGATTAACCGCGGCTAAAACAAAAGAAAAAGCAGCAGAGAATACGAGGCAAATGCCAGCAAGCATTACTCCCGCCTGACACCACTTGACTGATGAGCACCGACACACACTGGCCAGTGGAGACAGTCCACCAAGAACTGAAGCCACCAGCAGCCCCACTTTCTGCCAGCATGCGTATCCCAGGCCTGTGGCTCTATGTCTGACCTGGTCTGTCCCTCCACGGTGCGGAGAAGGCAGAGAGCGTCTGGAGATTGTGGGTAAAAATGCACCAGGGTTGAGGTGGCCAGTGGGTTTCAGACACAAGGCTGGAGAAACCATGCCGGAGAGCATCTCAACAGGAGGGGCAATGCCCAGATATTGCTGCCCCTACGTAGATATGACTCCTGTCCAGTTTCTCTCCATTTTCCTTTTCCCAAAATTTCTGTTTTTATCATTATCTTACTTGTGAAACTGCCGAATCCCGAATGAAACGGCTTTGCCATCCTCCCATCCTGGCGTCGCATTGGTTCCCAGTCTTACACTGCAAATGGTTCCCAGTCTTACACTTTGCAGTGGGCTGTTGATGTACGTTATATTAGTCCACACGCTACACTTACATACGACTGCGTTCCATATATAGCAGAAAAACAAAACAGATGTTATTAAGCTTTTAATAAACTGGTTCGATGTTTTAATAGCTTTGAACTCGACGACTGGGAAATGTCCGCTTGTGGGCCACAGCTTCCGGGACACAGAGCAAGAGATGGAAGTGGGAGAGAAACAGAAACAGACCATCGTGATGCATCCGCTGCATTCGGCTCTAATCGCAGTTTCGTAATTAACTGCAATTGTACACCAGTAACCTATCGCACCTGTTTGTTTATTTTGGAATGGGAAATGGTATAATTAAAACTCAATTGTTTAATTTTTGTCCACTGAAAGATGAACACAGTAAGAGGAAAACAACACACGTAACATTTGGGGAGTTTGTGTGTCACACCACAGCGACCCTGAAGCTAAAGATTACTGCTCACACAAGAAGCAGATGCTTTTGTCCAAAGCGATGTACCAGTGAGGAAAGTCTGGGGTCTGTGAGCAGAGTCAACCATTGCTCACCTCCTTTGGAACAATTGGGGTTAAAGGTCAAGGGTCAAGTTGGAGTTAAGGGTCAAGAGACTGCTCTACACTCCCTGGAAAGTGAAACTACAACCTTCCAGACATGGAAACAGTTTCCTAACCTAGAAAGGCCGGAACAAAATGATAGCAAGCTCATCACACTTCCATGAAGTGGGAAGGGCCAGGGTTTGGTCAGCGGGCAGAGATCGGGACCGGCCGGCTGGCAGACAGACATGGTGCTGGAGCTGTGAAATCAGCAGGTCACCCGGGAGTGGTGTCCCGTTGTCAGGGTTTACGGGGGTGAGGCTGGGACAGGATAAACATGGCACAGATGGGAAGCATGACAAAAAAAAATTAATAGATTTGGCGAGCATTAGAAACAGAATTGACCAGGGGAGTGTGTGTGTCAGGGAAGTGAATTTGAATCTGCATGGAAGTCAGAGTCTTTTTGAGTCTGTATTGGAGTCAGAGTCTAGATGGCATTCTGGACTGACGTCAGAGTCTTCACTGGGAGTCTGTATTGGAGTCAGAGTCTAGATGGCAGTCTGGATGGGAGTCAAAATCTCAATGGAAGTCTCGATCGTAGTCAGAGTCTGGAAGGAGTCTGGAAGAGAGTCTGAGTGGGGGTCTGGTGGGGAGTCAAGCATCTGGTGGGCGTTAGGATGGGACTTAGAGTCTTGATGGTTTAACTGGGGCCAGAAAGAAGAGAAAAGATTGTGAGTGTGGGGAGGATTTGAAGGACTGTCTGAGGATTCCCCGAGCGGCTAGATCCTGCAATTCTGGGATTCATCACAGCTGAACATCTTTGAGATCCACCCCGAAACCACACAGATGGAAAGAAGGCATTCGGCAACTTCCCAGAAAACCGGACGGGCGAATGGAACGGAGGCACAGAACCGGGGCGGAACTGCATTCATACCAAGAAACAAGCATGAGATGAAAGCAGGAGAGATGATTATGCCGGTAATAAAGAAGCGTATTTGTGCCTGAATTAACAAGCCCCCTGGCGGAATAAAACGAGTGCTGTAATTGGTGCTTTTAGAACCAGCCAATCAGAGCTTCACTGTCACACAGGGGAGCACGAAGCAGGATAAATCGCAGCTAGGTCGGGGGACCGCCCCTCTCTGAACATCTCTGCCGGACACCGCCTTTGTCGCTCTCGCCGGCTCCTGCTAACATTTCTCATTGTATATATTTTTTTTTCCTAAATAAATGTGATTCGTCTGCTGGTTACATAATTGTCGTGACTCAGAAGCTACAGTTTCTAGTCTAATTCACGCACATGCTCCAAACCAGGATTGCGACCGGGACTGAGGACGGCCCAGTCGTTGGCGCATCCCGCAACCGAGCCCCTGTCAACCTGCCCCTGCCCCCCATAGCCCCCTACACCCCCGTCCAATCAGGATCGGCGCAAGCCTGCAATTTTCCCGTCGGGAGGTTGCGGCAGGCTGCCATTGTCCAATCACAAAAACTGACAGTCTGTCACTGTCCCATCAGGTCCGGGTCTTCAGCGCGGCGTGATTCATTCAGTCCCCTCGACTGGGATCGGGGGCGGTTGTAAGAGAGG
>JAABNX020000052.1:16550209-16580114 GCA_015163995.2 Mormyrus lacerda | reverse complement strand
GTGGGACATTGAGAGAGATCAGTCCCTCGCAGGCCAGCCACACAATCACACGCCGTGGGACATTGAGAGAGATCAGTCCCTCGCAGGCCAGCCACACAATCACACGCCGTGGGACATTGAGAGAGATCAGTTCACATAATTGCATGTTATTGTATTTTTAGAAGAAGGAGTACATGAAGAAAACCAGCACAAAACAGGGACAAAATCCAAACTCCACACATGAAAAACATGGGATTCGAACCAACAACACAGGAGGTGTGCTACAACACTGCTACCCACATGCTGCCTGCATCCACTAATCAATAAAACATCCATCCATCCATCCATCCATTTTCTGAAACCGCTTGTCCTATTCAGGGTTAAGGGAGTTAATCAATAAAATATGATTCTTAAAAGATTAATCCATTTTAACCCATTCATTATTATAAAGAATAACGATGACAAATGCAGTACAAAGCTGGATGTCAATGGATGATCGACTGGTTCAGAAGCCGGTCTCCACGGAGACCACCTCCCGCATCTTTTACAGCTGCGGTGATCCGGATTTATCCTCCATGACCCGCTGCGCGGAGGGTCTTGCCACATCGGGGTATCCGCGCATGTGACACAGCGGGACACCGGCACTGGGGTCTGGACTGGCTACAAGCGTTTCCTGGGGAGGCTAAGCCCCAGATTGGCTTGGTGCCCGGGTGCCAAATGAGCGACCCGTCTGTGCGTCAGGCCTGAACTGACGGGGGGGCAAGCGGCCGTGGGAAGATGTGCAAGCTCTAGTGTAGTGATCGCGTACATTATTACACGCCTTACTGCATAGCTGTATGATAACTGCAATCATTACACACTTTACCATGTCAGTGTCCTTGCTGTCACTGCAATCATTACACACTTTACTATGTCAGTGTCCTTGCTGTCACTGCAATCATTACACACTTTACCATGTCAGTGTCCTTGCTGTCACTGCAATCATTACACACTTTACTGTGCAGTTGTCTTTGTTGTCACTGTAATCCTTACATATTCGGTGCAAAAATCATTTTATTTGGGATTGTAAGTCAGAGTAGCATAGAAGTGGAGACCCCCAGATAGTTCACATTTTTGCTGTCTCCCAGCTCCCAGCCAATCAAGAACACCAAATACCTGTTACAGGTGATGAGATGGCAGACAGCAAAAATCTGGGCTGTCTGGGTGTCCCTGAGGACCGGGTTGAGAAACGATGATCTGTGCAGCTTTACCAGGACCAGGAGAGGGGAGAGATCCAAACAATGAACTTAATGAAACAGGAGAAGTGAATCAACACAACACTGGAAAACCACCAGCTACACACACGCAGAGGCAGGGCAGGGAGAGGAGGTGTAAATCCGTACGCAGCCCGCTGCGAGGAAGACCCCAGTCCCCTGCAGGTGACTCACACGTACACTCACTCTCTCACTCGCTCACCCAGAGGGCTTGGCCTCACCCCTCTTGCGCAGCTGTGCCAACCTACAAGCGTTGGTCTGTGGCATCCGGGTCGCACCACCGGAGATACCAGTCCAGAGCCAACGGAACCAGTCACGCTTCAACTCCAGGAGCTTACATCACCACCGTCAAGCTCCGCTGCACAGAGGCAGGAGGTGGGGTCGGCTCTGTCCGAAGGTGCATTTTAATCCACAGCGAGAGTCTCCTTCTCTCAGATTACTTCCTGCCTTGGAGCTGATCAATAAATTCTGCCCTCAAGCTCACGCCGCAAAAGTTGCCTCACATCTACACCTCTTTGAAGAAAGACAACAACTCAGTTCAACTTCAACCCAGTAACCAACACTTAGATGTGGATCTACAACATGCAAATCAGGGTCATTCTATTGGCTGATTCAATTCATGTCCTTAAACTCACATGACACATCCATGTCATATAACACGCAGTCGAAATCTGACCATACTGAGACACACCAGTCTCCTGGTCCATCCCCACCAGCCGTTATCAATATTACTGTGGTTTCTACGCTCTTTCCCTCAAACGACAGGTCATGTGCCAAGCCTGATCAAATGATGCTACCATGACAGGGTATTCCTTGGCAACCCAGGAAAAACTGAACCTGGATGATGACCCCCAGGAAAATGAGGCAACGCCACCCATCACCGTCATTCCAATCTGGCCACAACTAACGCTTGTCCCCTCTCCCCAGGACAGGACACTGCAGGGGGAGACCTACCAGTGGTAAATGGTGTCATTATTGGTTGAAACTACCACAGCTCAGGGCTTTTTATCTGCAGAGACCACGTCCACCCGACCGGGTGATTCAAGCACGCTCGTGGCTAACAAACCCTCGCCTCGAGCTGCCTGCTCGATCACACGCGCAGGTCACACAATACCATGTAACAGTTTCAATTTACCCCACGTAAATAACATCGGACCGCTTCAGCACGCAGATATTTCACACCTATAAAACTGTTGCGTTAATACACAAGAGCTTCCTACATGAGATTTGTTTTCTTTTTCTTTTTTTTTACCACTTCATTATTCAACTGAGTCACAAGTGGCCGAAACAAAATGCCAGGTGTGAGATTCGATTCAGTCGAGGGTACCGGCAGCCCAGCGCGTGGCCGACGGATCGGCGCTGACGTATCACCAGTAACGACCGCGTGCTCCGAGCCCTGACGGGGCCGCGGATGACTGGATCCAGCCTACGACGTTGGGAAAAGGACACCCCCTAACTGGATGCTGTGGCGGCCTGGGGGGCTCGGCACAAGGTTTGGGATTAGGAGGTTTTCCTTCAGTGAGGGGTGCTGTTGTACTGGCCCTTGACTAAAACACTCAACTTGAGGGGCGGGGGTTGCGCTAGTAAATAATTAGCTGTTTTCAGGAAGAAAGCCTTAAGGTGTAACTTATGTAAATGGCCATGAAAATGACATTTACTGGGAAAATAATAATTTCACTTATCAAACTCCAGTTATGTTTTTTTTTTTTTTGAGAGGAAAGGAAGCCTCTCTTAATTCTCCTCATGATAAAATTAAGCCCCGTCTCAGTATTTTTGCCCTCCCCAAATGTATTACTGTCTTCTCGAGAGCTATATGTGGGAAGCATCTTACAATTGCGAACGTTTAAATCTTTATAAAGCTGCTGTAATTTAGTGATTAAAGCTGAGGGTGGCAGGATTGTAGCTGTGTATTAAGGCTTTTTCACGGGGAAATCCGGGGGGGGGGGGGGTGATGGGCCATCCCGCTGCGCACCGAAGGACCTCTTCTCCGCTCCAGGCATCCCCATGATAGCGCGCCCTCCCCCGGCTTGTGCGCACCTGTGCCGGCGCCTCGCGTCTTCGTCAAGCTGAACGCGCAGCCGCATCGGCACACACTGGGGACCTTTGATACCATTAAATGCACCAGAGCAACTTTATTTGCTATTACTTTTACCCAGGTCTAGTCACCGGCGATGCGAAAATACGGCTATTCACGATACGTCCTGCGCGTCCCTATCTGTGTGTGTGGGCGAGCGCGCTGGTACAAAGTCAGCCCATTAGTGCTTGAGCGCACTTCCGGAAGACTGATGACATCCCAAACTTAGGCTTTTATAAATGTCCTACACAGCGAGCAATAACGAATCAAGCGGCTCCGTCGAGAACCCACGCCTCCCGTTTCCAAAAACAAAGCACTTCACATCTGTTAACTCTTCGCGCAGCCTCCAAGCTGGGGATGGGGGGATATCTGTGTACCGAGTCCAGGTAAAAGGCTTCTTATTTAAAATTTCCCACGGTTGTTCGCTTACCTTTTATTTCCCACACAGTTAGCGATAGACGTGCTGGTCGTTCCGTGAAAAGAGGATGGCCACGACATCCGAGTCTTCTTAAGCCCGGGTCGGTCGCTCGTGTCCACCGCGTTGGAGCGCTCGATCTGTGGGTGGTGGTGCCGATCCGTGTCCGAGTATCCACGGTGCTTTATTTTGATTGGGGTCCGGGGCTGTCTCCAGAGGTGTTGCGGAGGCTTGAGGGTGGCCTGCCCCTCCCGGGGCACTGGCAAAGACAAAGACAAGCTCTTCCTCGAGCAAGGTGGCGTTTCCATCATAGTGCAAATATAACGATCCCTTAAAAGTAAAATACCTGACTCTATATACAATATTCAAAACTAACTAATTTGGCTATGAATTATTTTATAAATTCAAAAATAAATTTCTATTTCCATCATGAAAATAAAATCACAGTGCTGTCAGACGTAGTTGAGAGCTACTCTCGGTAGTGTAATATATTGCTATCCAGTCAAAATCCAATCAAAAGTTTTCTTTTTATATAAACCCAGAAAGATCAGTTGCTGTGTGCACATCCGATCATTTAAACCGTTAGAATATCCACGGGGCAGATGACTGGAGACAATAGCGAGCGTATCTTCTCCCGAAGTTAGTCGCCTCATCGCCCATGGCGCAATGGAACACTTATTTACAGCGCAATTTATTGCTTTTATCAGTCGCTTATTGCAGAATCACAGACCACTGGCGCAGCGCTGCGAGGTATTATTGCCGCCCGCGGCTGCACCTGTCCATCAAAGCTCACCCGTAATCGCTCCTTTTCTAAACGGATCCATAAAAAAGTATCCGGAACGCAAACATTTGGAGCTATAACGAACGAGGAAATAACACAATTTTTAATACGATTATCGTTCTTTCAAGTTTAAATATTCCGTAACACTGCTTTATATGATGGCACTCCGTCTTTTAATTATGGCTATATCTAAACAACTGCGAAAAAACACCTTCTGTTGTTCCTTTTCTTTATTTTAACCCGTCAAGCATTGGAAGCAGCAACCGGTTCCAGTCGAAAAATGTTCAAGTCTCTCCTGCTATTTGTCTTGTCCGGCCGGCCTCTATTTCCCCCTTTTTCTAGGTTGTCGGCAGCAGTTTTATGATATTTAGAATACACCATTGCGCCTCCCTCGTCATCTCTTGGTGCTCACGTCGTACTCCCTCTCGCTCCCTTTCTCTCTGCCTCTCAAACACATACACATATACACACACACGGACACACTCGCACACACACACCGACACACGCGCACACACACCGACACACGCGCGCACACACACAACGTTAGCGCGCCTCCTCTTCGCCTTCTCGTATATCTCCCATCTAGATGGAATACGATATGTGATTTTATACGTCTTCTGGTTTTATACTGCACTATAATTCTAAGATCACAGCATGTTTTTTCCTTTTTTTATCATCTCAGAGTCTGGGGGCTTTTTAAACAAACGACCGTTAAAATGTCAAATTTAATGAAGCGTGACCGCCCGTCAAATTTTCGTCGCCTGGTTTTACTGGGTGATAAGAGCGGTTAAAAGTAATACGGGAATCAGGCTGCGTATTTCGCTTTTATATGAGTATCTCTTTCCAGTCTTTCCATTTGTTTGCAGCTTTTTTTGTCGCAATGTATCTCTACATATATTCCTCCCACTGCTGTGAGTTGTCATTTTGGCTTTCATACGTCGAAACGCGTTTTTCCCCTCCAAAGCCTGCTATTATAAGGGCGATTACTCGCAAAACCTTTTCTCCGCTTAGGTTATAAATACGTTCGTTACGCGTAAAGCGTTAATTCGACGGCAATGTAGGGTACGTACGGTGCCCATCAATACATTTCGCCCACGCTTCTTTTTTTCTTTTTCCTCCTGGACAGAAATGCTTCTATTTCGATTGAGTGGACATTCATTTCTGCACCCCGTCATCCAGATAGCCGAGCTGACATGCTCTCCATGTGCGCTCATCAGTCCTTATTTATTTACTTTTTAAAATGTTTTTATTTTGCTTATATATATTTACGCAACATTAATTTATTATAGTTTATTCTGAGTTGCTCCCTAGGTGACGCGCACACGTATTATTCGCCTCTCAATATCAAGTTCAACTAAACCGTAACTTAGCGCGGCTTCCTGCAAATTAAACTTCATTTGCTCGGCTGGCACGCTGGGGCACTGGTGGAAAGCGCGACGACTAGGGGAGAATAACAAAGGAACTTAAAATACCCCCTTTCACCGCAATCGTCTATTTTCCACGGCTGTAATGAGAGCACCTAACATTATGTTCTGCTGACGGAATGACTTGGTGCAGGACATGCCTCGCCAGCTAGCCCCCAGCCTTGCTTGTTTGCACCTTTTGCAGACACTCAATCCAAGTTAATTGATTCCGTCATATCATCCAGAGCATTTGCAGCTTAAGGACAGTGTCTTCCAGTAGTTTTATAGTCTCATTTTGCTTAATACACAGACAGGCATGGAGAATAATTGTAATAAACTCAAGTATTCCTTATTTAGTCATTCATTCTGAATGCAGGGACTGCAATTGTGCTCTGTAAGCCAGTAGGACATAACGTATGTTCCGGGGCATCGGAAGGGCATGGACACCCAACACATTCATGGGGGGCCCCTGCTAACGCCGCAAATTCTATCCACTGGGACCCGTATTTCTTTAGATTGAAAGCTTTAAAGTGCCAAACCAAGTGGGGGGGCCCCAAGGTGACATTTTGTCAGGCGGCCTAGAAATTCTATATATGGCTGTGTGTGTGAAAGAAGAGCGCATCACTGTGACGTGCGGCAAAATACTAACAAAAAAAATTTGCCAAAGTATAATTTAATTGTTTTACACCAGCAAATGATTAAGTACCCTGACACTGATTAATCAGAGTAAAAGCATGTAACATGGAGGGAAGCCAGCTCTTACTTTATGTGTTGACTTAAGGTGTATTTTCACTGCAGCTAGCTTTCGATGTTTCATGCACACACACACACACTAATTATTCAATAAATATGAGCCCATACAAAATACTGCGATTTATTAGCAAGCGGTGCGGCTCTTTGGCACAAGGCCTCTCCTTTCAGTTTGCAAGACTATCACCTCGACTGTGTTCCTAGCAATGCCCCGGCCCCAGGTTGAACCTCATCTCCATGTCTGTAGATGTTTATCCTGGATAGCTGTTTGATAAGAAGAGAGACTGCAAGGATGTGGAGCCAAAGACCAGGAACAGTTTATATGTTTTACTAAAGTGAAAACAGGACTCTGATGAGCACATGGAGATGAAGGATCAATACCTCCTACAGCCTGCGGGGCTTCACAGGCACATTTCTCCTTCACAGTTCCAAGACAAAACAAAAGCTGATTAATTTGCTTAATGAGGAGTTTCACCGCATATTTTTTTTCCTTGTACCAGAGGACTTGCCCCTATCAGAAGGAAGTATCGTCACTTTCTACAGAGACATGACTGGACTGTATATTACCCGTACGGCAGTATTTTTCTGACCTCAGTGTCAGTACTATGTGTTTGATTACCTCCAGGCGATTAACAGCATATAAAGATCGCATTTTCATTAACTAGCAGCAACACAAAAATTGGTAATTACCATATGGACCACAAGCACGAGACGAGGGAGGGGGGGAGGGAACCTTAGCATAGAACATCTCATGAAGGTTTGACCTTTAAGGCCTAAAAAAAAAAAAAAAAAAATTAGCTTGTGTGTTGGATTGGAAAGTTACTCTTCTGAATGCAAGATTTGTTCATTCCATTCAACTATACCCATCCCAAATCTGTCCTGCACTGATCCCTTCTGTTGTGGCAAAAGCAGGAAATTACAGTAACCATTACTAGATGTCTATGTGCGTTAACAGTAATTTTGGGGGGGGAAAAAAAAGAAGCAGATCCTGATTCTAATTTGCCTCGCTCAGCCCTCTAACAGCCCAGATTCACATGCCTTGTCTTTCAAATCTTCAGACCCACAGGAAAGAGTTCCATATACAGTACACAAGTTTGACTGAGGTCATCTAGATGTGCTCTACGGGAGACGCAATCGCTGACATTGGCATGGGCGGAGTCGGTTGAGAGCCACCGATGTAATGGAACAGTCTTGTTTATCCTCAGAAATACCGATAAACACTCTTAACGGAGGATTCTTATTCCCACTCCAACAGCACAAAGGAATGGGATGATGCAGTTGAAGACAGGATCACATTGCAGCCCATAACAGCTTCCTAGCAGGAAGTCCCCACTGGGCTGGGTACACTGGGAGCTGTTGAATATCATATGGATTCTACTTGCCCTTTATGTCCTGGATTCATACAGCAGGCGATGACAACTGCACAGGCACACTTTCAGAAAAGTGGATAATTTCACAACCTCTTGGTCACTGGGGAGTTTCCCCTCCCTTGTCAAGTGGAACCTTTAACACACACACACACCCCCCCCCCCATTCTGCCTCCAGTGGGGGAGGCCTTCAGTCTATTTCATAAGATAAGCATACACTTAGAGGCATTTAGAAATCATCCATTTGTGGTTCTGTGAGCTTGAGATAAAAGCCACTGGTATCATTTTCCAAGAGCAATGTTGTGGATTAGGGGGGGCAGTCAACAGCCCAGAGTAACAGCACAAGGCGAGGGCCAGTAAAAAGGTGGCCGAGCGAGCTATTGATCACCCAGGCAGCCGTATTACATCAAGCTGGCCACGGCTGCCCTGCCCATCGAATACCCAGAGGCATGGAACACCTACCGTCACCTCAGCTCTCCAGGCATGTCAAACACAAGCACTGCAGCATTTTCCTTTGACAAAATTAGCCTAAGAAATACCTGCGTGAAACCCATATTTTATTTATATATAATTAATGTCAAAGTCATCGGCTTGTAACTATGAAATGGGACTTGCAACTCAAACTTTACATTGGTAACAGCTACGTTAACATCCTTAAGATACTGTAAATAAATAAATTGAAGCAGGGAGCCAGACAGTGGGAGGCAGGAGGGTAATTCACTTTGGGGAATATGCGTCGGTGATTTCTCGCCCTTCACTTAATGTTACAGGGCTTAATTCATTTAGATTGCAGTTGCTTACTGGCTGAGCCGAGGTCTCTGGTATTACCATGGTGGAAAGAGCTTCTCCCTCCTCCTAACCAAACCACACCCATTTTGTTACCAAAAGGCACAAATGACACACACTTAGGACTCAACTGCCATTAACCAAGAACTCTGCTAGAATAAAGCCTGGGGGAGGGGGGTTAGGACAAGGAGTGCAGAAAGCCTCCCTAAGTCACATTTCTGCGTGGAGTGCAGGCAGCTATTGATCATGGCTAATCCACTCAATTACGCCTAAAGTGTCACCCAGCTGCCAGTCTATGTACGGCCTGAGCTCTTAGAATATATTTCATTGAACACCCACCATTACTTCCAGACATCCAAGTTCTAAATGAAATGACAGACCAGCAATTACTGGTTAACAGGCAATTACACTGCTCCAGGAGCAGGCAGGCCCAACTGGTGAGCACTCCTCAGCCACCACCTACCAGCATCACCCCCCAAATGTTTCTCTGCTGCTTGTCATAGCCCAAGAATTTCATTTATTTATTTTTTTAAATTTGCCTGCCAAAAACCAAGGCACATCACCACACCAGCAATCAGCACCGTGACGTGGTGCCAGCCACATGCACCAACCCTGATACCGAGCGACAGCCACTCCAACCATAAGAGTGCTGAAGCCAAACTCCCCCCCCAATCACACAATTTGACCGAAAGGAAATTGTATATCAAGGCTACACAGACATACCATGCATTCAGACCATTCCAGACGGCGACAGCTCAGCACCAGGGCGAGTCGTGTGGCTCTGGGAATAGAGATGTTCTACAAGAGTTCCTCACGCCAAGAGTAGCCGAGTGCAAAACCTAACAATGGCCAGTTAAAAAGGCGAGAAGCACAAAGGAGGAGGGCACTACTACTGACTGGAGAATGGAACCAGTATGTCCTTTCTAGTGCTTTCCCCAGGGACAAAGATGACTCGGGATGGAAGGTCAAATAACATTTACTTATTCAAAATCCCCACAAGAAAACAGGCCAATTCAGCAGACGGCTACAGGGTTTATAGAGAATGTTATAGACCGAAGAGGCTCTCATTTGCTTCACACACACACACACACACACACACACACACACACTGAAGGCTGTGACCCTTGAAAGGAGAACTACTGCAACTTATATACACAGCAAACAGTAAAATT
This sequence comes from Mormyrus lacerda, assembly GCA_015163995.2. Classification (NCBI taxonomy): domain Eukaryota; kingdom Metazoa; phylum Chordata; class Actinopteri; order Osteoglossiformes; family Mormyridae; genus Mormyrus; species Mormyrus lacerda. The sequence goes on along the minus strand of JAABNX020000052.1, from coordinate 16,570,134 downwards.
AAAAGGCAGCAAAGTCAAATCATAATACATTATGGGTTGGAAGTACTGCTACGGCAAGCGTGTTTTAAGTGGAGGTCCTTCACATATCAGGACATACAGGTAAAGGTTCTACAAATCAAATTACTATCCAATAGCAGAACAGCCATGACCAAACTTAGGCTCCGCCTTCCAACTTCCCACTCCCCACTGGTTGCTTCTTGTCAACCCTAGCAGTGGCAGAAACAGACCTGTTATACAAATAGGTGGGGTAATTCCATTCAGAGAGACACAGATTAGTTGCTTGCCAATTAGCTATTGATGTACATGCAGCACTGCTGGCAGGGGGGCATTAGCATCTAGATAAACTTCCTAAAAGCAATTAGCCACTTGTACAAAATGCAGCAGTCAGCCAGCCAACCCTGACACATGGAGTTGCAAATAGGCATAAACTGGAACTAGATCAAATCAGTGCATTAAACAAGTAACTGACTGCCTTTTTGTTCAGATGAGCTCTGCTACTTTGACACTAAAACAGTCAGCCTCACTGCCACTACAACTTAACCCAGAGCTCAAAAAAAAGAAAAACTGCTCCCTCTACTGGCAGGCAGGGGAGAAACAAGTCAGGCAGGAATGAGCAGGACAAGTTTGTTACCCCTTTACTCCAGGACCCAGCAGCTTCCTTCAGGACTATATTTAGAAGGAATGGAGGCAAACAGGAAGTTTGAGTTTGTAGTCCTCTGCACTGGTGCATCAATGGGGGTGAAAATCATATAATGCAACCCAGGATCAAGGAGCCCAGAAAAGGGAAAAAGAGAAAAAAAAAAAAAAGCTGACCATGACCAGCTGTAGATGAAGTGAGAACAAGAAACTTCATTAATTGTGATGTGATCTTTGGCCCTTTTAAGTGCAAAAAAGGTTCAAATAAAAAAAAAAAGAACATGCAATGGGGGGGGGGGAGAGAGTCACAAATTAAAAGGTACTGATGTGAAGGGGAAGTAAAAGGCCATGGAATATTATACACCAACAAGGAAACCAAGAATCACGTGAAACAGTGAGGAACAACGATGGCAACTGAAACTGGAGCTTGAATTTTGCCCTGACAGCAAAGACCAGGAGCCTGAACCAAGCAAACCCTCAGTCACACACACACAAACACAGGAGGGCAAAAATTAAAAACCAAGGCATACTAACCAAAAGAACTGATAAAAGCACAGGGTTTGGCTAGTCATTTTAAAAAAACTGGCAAAGAATAGCAGGAAAACAAATTTCATTTCAGCACAAAGAAAAACCTGCGCTTTAAAGACAAAAGTAAAATTAACTTAAAAACTTAATTAAAATAAAAAATTATATACATTCACAACAAAATAATAAAAAAAAATACATCCACAGTGAATTGAATCCCTTCCATTGGCTGGCACATGTCAGCTCAGGGCTACGAGAACAGCAGCAGCGGGCGGGATGCCAATGGGCCAAGTACTACAGCACCCCCTGGAGGTCACTGGTAGAATGCCAGCTACCGGTCAGCACATCTGGTAATGCCCAGGGCGCCTTCAGATGATGCGTTTGCGTTTCAGGTAGGAGTCGGCATAGTGACCCCCCAGGCCTTGTGAGTGCTGGCCAACATAGCCCCCCTCCGGGCTGGGCTCCGGCGACGGAATGAGGCGTGAGAACAAGCGTTTGTGGGCCCCGACTGGGGTCTGCGAGAAGAAAGACGAACGCTGAGGCAGGCAGAGGATACACACCAGGCACACTACCCATAAAGGAAGAGCGGGGGGCGTTACCTTCAGCACATTCTCCGATTGGTACAAAGCGGCCGGCTGGGTCAGGGGGGGCATGCCCACAGCCTGAAAGAGAGAATGACGGCTATTGGCAGCTGCTGGAAGTATGAAGTATACGCATGAGAAAAACAAACATGGCTGGAGACCTACCTTGTTGAGCTGGGCAGTGGGAGGGGCAGCTGCAGATGAACTGAAATACGTGGAATAAGGGGGGCTGGGTGGGTAGGTGTACAGAGGGTGGTCGCTGTGGCCAGGATGCTGCGGGAACTGCAGAGATGGACAGGGGTGACGGAGGGGCAAGGAGCCAGCAGAACCTGGTGGTAAGGATGTGCTGAAGACTCGCCTACCTGAAATCCAGGCAGGGCACTGGGGTCCACACTCATGGGTCCATACCGGTACAGCAGGGGGTCCTGTGAAACACAGGAACAGAGTGACCCATGACCCCAGCAGTTATTAGGGGAGGGGAGGGGGAGTTATACAGCAATGGCTGACATACCTGATTGACAGCCGTGTACTCAGAGTGCTGGGAATACAAGTCCTGACAGCGGGCACCAAAACCTGAACTTGGGCCACCACGAGTCTGCGACAGGTACCCCGCCTTTTTCTTGTAGGGGTGAGGTCTGCTACTTGCTCCTCCTATGATTGGGGGTGGGCAGGGTGACCATGTTAACATCCGGGTTCCCATGACAGACCGAACCAGGGAGTGTGAGAAGCGTGTGGGGACTCACCTGAAGGGAACAGGGTCTGCATGTTGAGGAAGGGGTTCTGCGTGAGGGGAACCTCTTTGGGCGGCTCACCAAGGAGAGACGCCTGGGGGGGCAGGAGGCACAAAATAAGTGACAGCTGGCTTGAAGGAACCAGCCAATCAGGCATGTCCCTGGCTGTAGATCAGTACTCAGTGTGAACCAGCAATCACTAACCCCGGATGCAGTACCCTCTCCCCCCAGTAGGCTCCCCAGGAGAGGAGTAGTGAGGCCCTGCAGGGCAGGAGAAGGTGTTGGGGGGAGGCCACAGGACACAGCTGGAGTCTCCAGATCTCTCAGGTGGGGTCGGCTAGGGGCTGGGGGCTTGATGGGTCCCGGCGGGTCGGAAGGAAGGCAGAGAGGTGGCAGCATGGCACCCCCTGGGGGCAAGACAGGCACGGGGCAATTTGCCAACAGCATTCAGGAAGAAGCACTCCATTGGGAAGCAGTTACTCCAACCACTTACCTGTAGGCAGGTCACCCAGCAAGCTCAGTGCGGGCTGAAGAGACTGCAGCCCTACCAGAGGACTGTCCCCCGGCATTCCCGTCTGCAGGGACACAAGAGAAATGTAGCTTGGTCACTCAGCAAGCGCCAATTTGAGAACAGAGATCAGAACCCAGCAGCCAAGTTCAAGGATGTACCACACACACACACACACACACACACACACACACACACAGCATTTCCTTCCCCTAACAAACAAGGGAGGCTTCATGCTCCAGCCTGAAATGTTGCCTTGAGAAGCCTGTAGCCCACGAACCTTGAAGTTCTGGTCACCCTGCAGCATAAAGGCAAACGTAACAGCTTCAGGACCGGGGCTGTGTGGGTGTCACTCGGTGGGGGGGGGGGGAGGCTCAGAGCGTAAGGTTCTGTAAAGATGCGGCTCCGGCCGCCCACACAACCTCCTGACACATCACACACTGCGCTGTCTGACGTCACTCCAGCAGTCAAGGTCCGGGGCTCAACTTCCAGCTAAACCACACAGGAAGCTCATCATGGTCCACAGATAGAGCTTCCTGTGGGCTTTCGGAGGAGCGGACAACCACTGGCCAGCTTTGCACAAAGAGCAAGGCCTGACCGAATCGAGATCATGAAACCAAGTCGATTCCCACTTACAGCATTCCTGATGAGCAGTTTAAGCAGACCTGCCCTGCACTGCATGATGGGATTGTTTCAACACGAAGGCCTGCCAGCTTTCCCTCATCAGCCAAATGCATGAAAGTTCGGTGTAAACATTTCAGTATTGCATCACTCCAGGCAAAAACCCTCTTCTGCATAATGGCAGCGGTTTGAATCCCATTAACCTTTAATGAATGGCTGCTGGCGGGACAGGCTCCAGGGCCGCCCCCGACATCACGCGTCACGTGACTCTGCCAACGCACTCAGCACTACAGACACAGGGCGCTCACGCCAAAGCCACTCACGAGGGCCAGCGCCTGCTTCTCACTACCAGGTAGGAGATGTGCCCACGGCAGCAGGTTCCCAAGCAGCTGATGCTGATGGGAAGGGAGATAAAGGAGAGGTGAGGATAGAGAGAAGCAAAGGGGCGGAGGGAAGGGAGGGGCTGCCGTCATACCTGCTGGAACTGGGCCTGGTTCTGCAGCAGCATTTGCAGCAAGGCTGCGGACAGGGCAGGATTTGCTAGCAGAGGCACAGCGGGTGCCGGGCCAAGGAGACCTGCGGGTATAAACCTTACATGATTCACTCAAGTTACTGCCCCGCAGCCCCACCCTTTTTCCAGCACACTCCAGGCCAGTGGTGGCCAATCTTATCTGCAAAGGGCCGGTGTGTATGCAGGTTTTTGAGAAGCTGTAGGTCAGCTGTTCAAACCCAGGTGTAAGGACTCTTCAGCCAATCAGTCCTCTAATCAGTAATTAGGGAGTTGCAATGAAGACCCGCATACACACTGGCCCTTCGTGGATAAGATTGGCCACCCCTGCTCTAGGCACTTTCACACCACCAGAACTTTCTGGAAAAGAGAACCTTTCCTGTAACCAGAGACTCATCTTCACACAGCAGGAACCCAGCCCGACCACAGTCCCTTTGTGGCAGTTCTGGAACACGTTTAGTCCTGACTCCAGACTAGGTACTTCTCGTCCAAACATGATACTGGGGAGGCGCTTAGAGAGAACTTGCTGATTGGTTGACCACAAGCACCGGTGGCAACATGGAAGTTATATGGAAGTGCAAATAAAAATAAAAATAAAAAAAAAATGCAGTGGAGCAAAAATTGAGCCGATTTTTATACCCAAATTACATTTAATGCCTCAATTAATACATTTTCTGCTTGCATCGCCGTATTTCTACATTGCGTAATTCGATTACTAACCCATTTACTTTTGCCCAATATTGCAAGCGTTGGCAGTGAGGCCATCCTGCTAATGAGTGCCAGCAAACGCTACGCTGTTTTTTCAATCTGGAAAATGAAAGCTCGATCTGCTGGCCAGATTTAATAAGAATCACGAACGCGTCGCAGGTCATGCAAGTCAAATTAAAGGCCACGTCCCATTTTGATCGTGATCGATCCGTCCACCTGGAAATACCAAAGTTCCAGGCCGAGAGAGCCCAAGCATTTGTAAACTGGGACCAGGTTCAGGAACTTCAACATGAAAACGCCTACTGCGCCAGTGAGAGTTGTGTTACGGGAGGTAAAGCATGTCATTCTCTCACACAGGATGTCACAGCCCTTGCCACACAGAAGAGTTTGAGTTCAGCAGGCGGCCTGCTTGCGGTTCCTACTCTGGGTAAGTGGTGCCAGCAGCATCTTCAAGGCAGCAGGGTTGTTTAGGCCAGTCAGGATCTGCATGGCTGTGGGTTCTGGAAGGAGACCCTTCCCTCTGTTCAGAGCCTGACAAGAAGCAGAGGGAGTATTCAGGGAATACTCAATCAAGTATTGATACTGGTTTCGCTTTACCGATGGTCAGAATACTCAACCATTGTCTGGGCGGCAATGAGTGCAGCCAGCATGCTCCGGCCAGGCGGTCCCGGCGCACAGAAAGACACGCGGATGTGGGTCCCACCCAGAGCTCGGCCGTCTGCCACCCTCTGCACTTCCTCTGCCATCTCTGGGGTAGCGAACTCCAGCACCGCAAAGCGTCGGAAGCTTCCATCCTGCCCCTGGGCCAGCTGGGGGGGGGAGGAAAAAAAACCAAAAAAAAAAAAACCATGCATGTCAGCAACTGACTAACACCCTTATAAAAAGGTATTCGCAAGCAAGTCCCCAGGACGTACTAATGTGCCACAGAAACAAGTCTGAGGGAGGGGAAGGATCTTATCCAGTTCATAATCAGATGCATCCTTTCTGTTCATAAGATGTACTGAAAATGGCTAAGAAATAGAACATCGGTGACTGGCTGCCAAATTAATGTCCCAGAACATACAGCGACCCGAGCCAAGAATAACCCTGACTACATTACATCCTACCAAAACTAAAGCGCCAGAATGTAAACAAAGGATGTTTCACGATATTGGGGACATACCCTCACATTTTGCGGCGGTTTCTGGTTTTAAACAAAAAAAAAAAAAAAAAAAAAAAAAAAGTTACAGGGCAGACCAAGAGTGTCAAACACGAGCCCGTGCGGGAAGTCTTTCAGGAAAAACACACGTGTGAGTGACTGTGCAGAAAAGCAGCGGCAGACAAAGGGCCTCCATTCTCCTGTTCCAGAAAGAACCTGCAGGCAGCTGAACATCTCATTGCAATAGAATGCCAAAGACCAGCAAAAGGCAGAGCCGGTGACATCAGGACTTCCACCACCACTGCCCTGCAACCACCTCCCCACATCACCCCAGTGCAGCCTTGAGCCAAACTGACCGACGCAAAGCCTGCAAAAGCAAAAAAAAAAAAGAACTTTTGAGGTTCTTTGACCATCTTCCACAACGCTGTAATTTTGCTACACTGGACAGCAGGGCTGTCATTCCTGCTCATACTCAGCTCGGAAGCCAGAGCAAAATGCCTGCTGACGTGTCAAAATGCGACCTTAACTGCTGCCATCTACTCGGCTATAACACCAGGGGACATCATCCAAAGTCTCTCGCCCTGCGTTCGCAACATACGATACGGTTTTAAGAAAGTGGATGGCAAATCCTAACGGGAGTGTAACCGCCTGCATCCGTCACTGTGGTCAAGGAAATACTGTAGAAAAGACTGCCATTTTCTCCCAGCATTCCCCTGGCTTTGCCACAATAAATCAGCATCAAAGACTGCCCAACAGAAGGTAGACATGCTATTCCTGCAGTTGTATCCTCATGCAGAAAGGAACTGCGGCAGCCAGATGACCAGGTTTATGGCTGACAGATACAATTAGTGCAGCAAGAAGAGCAGAATATGATCATTAGGCTTATGCAGCAGCTGTGCCTAAAATGAGGACAGATGTGCAGGAAAGAAGTTCATTTGATGGAAAAGGCCATACAAATCCAAGAAAAATGTAGATCGAGCGATTACTCCCAGCAGCAACAGAAACATAGCCTAATTAAGTTCGACATGAATGAAAATCAAGAGCAAAGCAACGCCATGAAAGAAGTGCCAACGCAAGGTTGAGGTTTCATCCATATCATGCGGGCGGCCTACCTCACAGAAGACGGGCACGTGCGTGTCAGCCAGGGCCTGGCGGAGGTCCTGGGCATGCAATAAGCTGTGGGGCAGCCGGTCCACGCAGAGGCAGCGCGAGTGCAGCAGCGGGTACGTGAGCGTGCCCGCCTCACTCCAGTGCACGTAGAGCGTACGCGACCCCAGCTGCTTCCCCAGCAGCTCTGACTTGGCACGGGCCGCGGAGTCCTTCTTCATGTACTCCACAAAGCCATAGCCCTTGGAGTGTCCCGTGCGTGCGGCGTGTACCAGGAAGCAGCGCTCCAGGTTGCCGAAAGGCCGCACCAGCTCCTCGAATTGCAGCTGGGAGAGCGAGCGTGGCAGGTTGGCCACGCATAATAAGGTGTCAGTGGGCTGCAGCTGCACAGAGATCTCCCGCTCACGTAGAGTCTGCTGGTGGAACTCCTTGATGGCTGACTGTGCCTGTTCACCATTCAGCAGCGTGACGAAGGCTTCGGGGGGGGGGACCAAGGAAATATGTCAATCACACCACAGCTGGACATTATAGACATACATTCTTCTGCATTTCCAACATGACTGGGTGGCAGTGGCTTGTTCTCTAGCATTACTAGCTCAGCGGGATGAGCTGTACTATCTGCACCGTTAGCTAAATCAGGACTGCTGCAACTTATGTTTCAACGACATGCAAGTTTCAATGTCCAACTACTGCTGGTTTACTCCAAACCTGCACATGGTCAAGAAAATGTGAATCAAAATACTGACATGAAGACACCCCAGCTCTGACAGTGAGCCTTGAGTACCCCCCCATAACTATGACCTTTTATGGGCCCTGGACCCACAGCCAAGGGAGCTGTATTTATCACCATATAGTTAAGAGCAAGCGCCGTCTTTTGTGGGGAGCACAGAGCAGACACCATGACTGGCCATTTCAACCCACAGCCAGCCCCTCCCTGAGCACTCACCTGTTCCCTTGTACTTGTCCACAAAGCAGTACTTAAGGTCATAGCCACTCAAAAGCTCATGCACCTCCTGTGAACAGAAGAAAGATATGAATACAACACACATGGCCATTGTTTGCTTGTCACGTGACTTCAATCCTGCCTGTTCACCATTCAGCTACAGCCAGAAAAGCTTCACAGCCGACCACCTGTACAACTGCTGACTTTCTACATTTCCAGAACACTCAGATTCATGGTCACCAAGCACCTCCTCGAAACATTTTTACTAGGTAACAAAACACACTGTTCTTGGCACATCCCAAATCTAGGATTATAACCCAAAATGCCCCATAACCCTCAACTATTCATTAATATCAATTACCTAAAGGAGTCCATTTACATTTCACAAGAGTTTGTTTGAAAACCAAAATTTATTTAGGGCCCCTGAAACACTAGTGTTTTTGCAGCAGCAGTAGGAGAATATGACGCTTTTGCAAAGTCCTTTCAGCATGTGTTTGCGGCGCAGGGCAGAGGCCGCTAGACCTCGTCGGTCCGCCCCACACGGGCCCGCAATTCCTCCCGGGTCAGGCGCGATTCTGACGCGCGTCACTACCTCCCTACCTCCCTCCCTCCAGCATAGCCGGCAAGCCAGGCCAAATGGACCCCCTCCCCCACCACAACTGTTACAGCGTATCACTGCATTTTTCACAGCGATACAGCCAACAGTAACAGTCAAATCAACAAAGTGAAATACTTAACACTAATCTAGTCATCAATACCCACCCCCCACACACTTTTCAACTTTATGGGGTGTCGTTTTACAGCTTGGTGCTAGATTCACATTATAGCATTGATCGTCACCCTGAAAAGTTCACTCCTTTCAACCAACTCGATCAACTCGTTCAGGGAGACAGCCACCTACGAAGCACGGCGTCAACCCGCTTTCATGGACAATACAGACAGTGAATAGAAAAGTTGCTCCAAATCACTGCCTGAACTAGATATTAGACTGTCCCATAATTAATTTCAAACTGCAATACCACATTTAAATGGCAAAAAAATAGATGATGTAAACGATTAAACTACAGGGTAGAAGTCACTACTTAACACCCACCAGATGAGCAGTTTCTCGGCCCTTCGCAAATGACCAATATTTCGCCATGGGCTGCAGACACCCAACTCAAGGTTCACCTCAATTCTTCATTACCTCCATCCCGAAGCTATTTTCCATCGAAGTAGAATTTCTCAGTTAGCTTAAGTTAGCCCATCTAAGTTATGGACTGTCCGATAGACAAACTTTTGGGGGCAACCATAACTTCTAGCTTAAGTTAACCCAGCTAACTCAAAAACATCCTGCGTTGTGGATCACCACCGGAAAAAAAAACCCAGCAACACCACCTGTTACTCCAGCTTGTCTCCACTTGTTACACCTTAGCATGCACCTCCATCATTAGTTATACACACACGTTAAAACTCTTTCAAGTGTTGTCAAAAAAAATAAATATATAAACTTCAGACAGATCACTGTGTGTAACCCTGTGAAAGAGTTTGAGGACCAACACAGGCACATCATAGTCTAAAAAAACTTGCCTGGTTGGTAATATCAGCAGGTAGATTTTTAATTATGATTTTCCGCCGGTTATAAAACTCCCGTCGAGTTTTCTCCAAGCGGCTCTCAATCTCCTCCGGGCTCAACGCCGGCAGCTCCTCCTCGACCCTCCGGGGACACTCCCCGGCCACGGACGCATCTTCATGACCACACTTTCTTTCCGGCTCTCTAACTTCACCCGAAGCCCAGTCCTCTCGTCCAGCGCCAGCGTCATAACAACCATAGGGCGGACGGCTGCTGAAATTTGTCACGGCATTGGGGTTCTGTTCCCGAGCTACCGCACCAACGGATACGGCGGCCGCCATCATCAAACTGAGGAAGGTTTCAATCGGAGAAAAAGGACCAACAGGCTTAAGCAGTTTAAACAATACGCACGTGGGAGGAACGCGGCCGCTCATTGGCTAGTAGAGAATGTGCCGTTTTTAAGCGCAAGGTGGATGGGGCGGAGCGATGGTACCACGTGTTGCATTTGAACTGAAACTGCTGTAAACAACCAGGGAGATTTCTCGCACGCGGTGGAGTCAACTACGCAGGGCAACGATCAGTGGTAATGCAGGACTAAATGGACTCTGGTGGGGTTTTAGCTTTTTTTTTATTATTGAATTGTTGCTGACATATTCACATGGTACCGGAACGAGGAACACTGAGCCGTATGATCTGAAAGCGTCTGGCGGAAGGGGGGGAGGGTTCACTAGCCATACTTCGCTCACGTGACCAAGACGCTTTAAGCACTGCGAAATCATGGCATGGGTAGAGTACGTTTACATACAGCCGGTCCCAGTCCCACAATATATCAGCATGCATATCACTCGATGACCACTCATTGATAGAAGCGCAAATAGCAAATCCAGGCTTCACGTCAATGTTCTAGTGGTCTCCCACGTATTATTCCATCATTTGGGTATTTATCGCAATATTTAAACATTTACAATTTCACACTTACAAAAATATATACAAGTAAAACTTGTTTTCTCTGTAAACACAATTAAAACATGTTTTGAGCAAAGTATGTGTGTCTGATTTTAAATGAATTTCCATATAAAGGGTAGTAGATACCGTAATTAGTGTAATATGCAGCACGGGGTATATAAAATCGTATCTACCGGAATCGCATGTCCTACCTTAGACGACCATAAATCAGCAAGTCGTAAAAATATTTTTAAAAACAAAGTATACACACATCGTAATTATACGCATGGATGAGGGTTTTGGCATAAAAATGTTAGAAGGAAAGCAGCAAACCGGCAAAAAACGTACGCGACACTTCGGTGATAACAGTCGTATATAAGCTAACAGAGGCACGCAAGAGGAAAAAAAGTGATTCAAATAATTCACTTTTATACCTGACAACAGTGACACTTCCTGCCGGGGGCAGATCAATCTTTGGTTTCTATCCATAGCTGCTGCCAAAGTTAAGTATAATGTGCAAGTAATTATTAACATTTACATTAAAGATAAGAAGAAATATATAGCTTTATCATTTAATTGAACAGGAAAAGGAAAAACCAATTTTCCAGCTAAAGAACTATTGACATAGTGCTTTGTGCCTTTGCAGAATCTTTTTAAGTAGTTCAGCAGGGCGACTGTCTGACAGGCCGCAGTCCAGTCAGTCCATGGTTTACTTGATGAGACGTGTGGTCACAGTTGAGTTTGCATCAGTTCCTCACTAGCTAGCTGAGATCAGTCAAATGAATCTGGTCATCAGAGTTCCACGGAGAAGAAATGTATTCACAGTTGGGTTAAGTATTAGTTAAACAGGGTTGCGGAAGTAATCATAGTGGACGACAAGCTAGACACGTGGTCAGCACTGGTGGATTTGGGTGAGACTGATCATCGGCTGATGCTGGTATGTCTTGCGGATCTCGGCCAGGCATGGGATGAGGGATTCAAAGGAAGGTCGCCGGGCGGGGTCCGCATCCCAGCACTGGCCCATCAGTCCGTATACCTGTGTGAGGAAACGGGAAAGTTATTGCTGGTGGCGGCGGGTGTGCCAGCTTCCATGTAAGGGTGTCCTGGGCCATGCCATGTGGTACCTCAGGGGGACAGTTCCGTGGGCAGGGCAGCCGCCGGCGTCTCTCCAGCAGCTCAATCAGCTTCATGACTGTCATCTGACCCTGGACTGCTCCCATCATCTCAAAGAATTTCTGCAAAAGACAAACACACACACACCACCCATATTGGATTATACTGGACTCACTGAGGCTAAAGACCACTAACGAGCTTCCAGAGATCATCTAGACTTGGTTTCATACTACCGAAATTCTTGAGCACTTTGATGAAGCTTTTATTAGCACAAGATCTAATTTCAAGTGTAAATGAGGCGCTAACAGATACGTAACCCAAAAGACACAAACACTCTGGGCCTCTGAAGGTCCCCATCCTCTCACTGAGCTACGTAGCTACCTGCAACATAATCTTGTCTATGACCTCAGTCAAGCGATGAATAATTTAGGCAGAATTAAAACTTGCAGACGTAAAACGCACATGTCCTACATCACGAATCCCATTCTAATGTCAAAGTAAATATGAGCAACTTGTAGAGAAGCTCTTCAGCAGTTGTGCAACTGAGCACAATGGAACACCGAAAAAGCTTGACGGCATCAAGAACATGATAGAGGTTTTCAAGTTGCGTACAGCAAGGGCTCCACATAACTCTGTGGCCAAAAAAATGGGGACATGGACCCTGAAGAACAATTAACTTACTATTAAGTTCCAGCATCATCAATGCAACCATTGGGGTGAATGGAGACATACCGTGGGAGGGCTTTGCCGAGATTCACAGTGGGTCAGCAGCTCGTACAGGGTCACCCCGAAGGACCACATGTCCGAGGAGAAGGAGAACTTGCTCTCCTTCAGGCACTCGATGGCGTACCTGCAGAACAGGAAGCGCTCACATCCCATCCAGTTCTATTGCCAAAGGCTTGTGGAGATCTATCCCACCAGAACTCTGTTGAGAGCATAACTCACCAGAACACTGGGCTGTCCCCATCCTCTCGGACTCGGTAGTAGATCTCCCCCTCAGGGAGGTACTTGCTGAGCCCAAAGTCGCCGATCTTCACCACATTCTCGTTCTCCACAAGGATGTTCCTTGCAGCGAGGTCCCTGTGAATGTACCGCTTCGAATGTAGGTAATCCATGCCCTGCAGGAGAGGATGACAAGGTAGAATCAGGTAGGGATCAAAAGGCCAGCTATAACTTAAGAACTTCCGGGGAACAATGTGCATATCCGGTGTCCCACACATCTGTGCTCACCAGGCGGCCCACCCCTCCTTACCTGGCAGATCTGCTTTGCAAAGAGCAGGCTCTGGGCAACACCCACCCTGTGTTTAGGCAGATAATCTCGCAAGCTGCCCAGAGGCAGGTACTCCATGATCAGCTGTAGCACCTGCCCACCTGTAAGGTTCGAAAGAAATTATGAGGGAAACACGAATTGACCAAACCATCTATACACTGGCAAGATCCATCCACAGGTACATTCATGCGATGGATTTAAGATATCTAAGGTTCCTTGGTCTGACAGGTGAGTTAATGGAGACCATGAGGGACCAGGAGCTGGAGAATCTGTAGGATTTTTTTAAGGTGTGGGGCATAAGATGGACCATAAGTCTTATAAAGGGGCCAACCTTATTAGCCAATGGCATGTTCTGCATCGGTGAGTAACAGGAGAGGGGGCAAACCTGGAGCCAATCAGCTTTCAACTGGGGGCAACGATCCTGTGGCCTCACCCCTGTAAAGACCTCTAACAAGCTGGTCCACTCACCAAGCTCTGAGCAGCAGCCCTTATACTTGACAATGTTGACGTGGTACAGTGATTTCAAGATGTCAATCTCCTTCCTCCAGCCATCATGCTTCTGTCCACCTCCCTCCTGCTTCAACGCTTTCACCGCCACGTACTCGCCCGTTCCGTCATTGTCGGGGTCATACACATACAGCATCACCTTCCCGAAGTGGCCCTGAGGAGTGGAAGCAGAGGAGCAGGAATCAGACAAGGCAAGCCGAGTGCCGAGCCAGACAGTATGAGCAGAGTGCAGAGAGCACCAAGCACAGGTTCTTCTGGACCCACCTCGCCCAGGTCCCGTATCTTCTTGAGGTATCGTTTAAGGAAGACGTTCGGGTCAGCACCAGGGTGGCTTTCGCACTTGGAGGAGATGTCTGGGTCTGATAGGGCACAAGGAAACAAAGAACTAAATCACACCTTGGAAGTAAAACTCTATCCGCACCCACTGAACTGCACGTTCAACATTACAGTCTACGCTTGAACTTCAAGTAGCTTGTGGGAAAATATTAACGGAAAAAAATAAGGAAAATATTTCAAGCTCTTATCATGACCTCACTCCTGAGAACCTCACTGTACTCAAATATTACAGTTACTCACTGTACTCAAATATTACAATTACTCACTGTACTCAAATATTACAGTTAAGCGATAAACCTCAAGCACATAAAAAATAAAACAAAAACCAGACTGTCCCGGACTTTCAACCTATGCGACTTGTGATAACTTGTGCATATATCTTGAGTTTTAAAAGAAAAACAATTAAGTAAATGCATGCATGATGGTTGCCATGAGAAAACAGAGGCATCGCAACCATCCCAGCCTCACATGCCTCTCCTAGTCTCATTCTTGCACCTAAAAGTCAGTATGATTCTATTCCAACAAGCGTCCATTTAGATGCATGACCTCTCTGTTGCAATGGAGCCAAGTCAGAAGTGAGGGATAGTCTGCATACAGGTTTCTGATACAGGATCTGGCCATAATAAAGCCTGACAATTGACTGGTCCGTTCCGGCAGCCCAGGTCATCTGATGAGGCTCACTTTTAAGCTGCAGCTCCGTCAGCTCGCGCAGAACGGCCCGGAAGGACGGCCTCTCGGTTGGGTCGTAGGTCAGACACATCCTGATGAAGCTGGCCAACTCCTGAGAGGAGGGCTCAGGGAGGTGGCTCTGCGTCTCGTAGAAACGCTCTTTCTGTTTGGGGGGGGGGGGGGTTGATTGTCAGTCAGTGGGACACGGCAGGGGTGGGGTGGTGGCAGAGACGACGGCATAGGGCGCACCTCGGCGAGCGTGTTCTCGCTCATGGGAAGGTCGCCGTCGTTGCAGATCTCTAGCAGGGTGGCACCGAAGCTCCACTGGTCAGCCGTGCTGCCTGGCCTGGCGCTGCTGGGCACGCACTCAGGGGCGATCCAGGGGATACGCTCCACACGCTCTGGTGACAAGGGGCAGAAGGCCTGTCAAACCACGCATTCCTCTAGGTATCAAAGAACTCCAGGCAGAAATCTGTCCCACGGCTCATGTGGCAGACGCTACCTTCCCTGGAGAGTGTACTGAATGAGATGCCAGGGTCGCTCAGCTTGATGAAGGGCGAAGTTCCCTCCTCGAGCCCCTTCCGCACCACCAGGATGTTCTTAGCGCACACATTACCATGCACCAGGCGCTTGCTTTCCTGCAGGAAACACATGGGGAAGATTTTCAATGTGACACAAAGGGGAGGGATTGTAAAGCGACACATTGTAGTGATAATAAAAGAGAAGATGGAAGAAATCAGGCATCGTTAAATATCACGTATCTAGTGTTTAGCTGAAATACACCTTTGGAAAATTTCACGCTCATTTTTTAAGGCTCTCCTTGAGATTTTATTGAGCTATTGTTTTTCATAAATTACATTTCTACATAATTATTATTAATAATAATAATCTCATGTTGCTACCAACTTGTAAATTGGACCAGTACTCACCAGGTAACTCAGGGCACTGGCCAGCTGTTTAGCCACCGTAAACTTCCACTGCGGTGTGACCGCACCCATCTCCCTCCGCAGGAAGACATCCAGCGGCCCGAACTCCACAAACTCCTCCACCATGATGTCTGCCAACATGGGACAAAGGACATGGCACAACTATCCGGTTCTGTGGCACAGAGCTAAATCAGGCTGCCTGGTCGCACCCTAGCCTCAGACCTAGTTACGGTTAGTTAAGGTCTGGCACATCCAACCCCCCTCCTGCACATCAGTGAGCAATAAACCTTTTAGCGAAGAGAGGAGCCAAAGACACTTACTCTCAGATCCCTTCACTGAGACACCATGAACGAAGACCAGGTGACTGTGTGATACCTGACTCATGAGGCTGGCTGTCTCAAAGAACGCCTGTGAGAAAGAGAGAGTGTGTCAGGATAAATGAGGAAGTGAGGTGCTTCTTCCTTTTCGAGGAGGGCCACACACCAGGGCGATGTCCCGGTGACTCTGGTCCAGCATCTTCAGCACCACGCGGATGCCCTTGCTGTCGGTTCGCCCATAGGAGTCGTCTTCATCATCCTCTGAGCCACCATGTGGGAATAACCACCCCGAGTAGATGTTGGTCCTAGTGCCGCGGCCGAGGTGTTGGTCCTGGGGGCAGGGGGAGGGAGGGGGGCAAATAGGGGAGATCTCTCAGAAATTTAAAAAGATTTAGAAGTTTAGGTATGTAGGAATGGCTGCGCAGGGGGGTTGTTACCTGCGTGAGTTCCCCGTCCCGGATCTGGTGGAAGCGCAGCTGGCTGAGGTTCAAGGAGAAGTTTGAGGAGGTGGAGTTTGTCTGCTTCCTCATAACCAGAAGGTTTGAGAGTTCTGCGAACAAGCCACCATTTCAGAAACACGGTCGCACATGTGGAAGAGAAAGCGAGGCCACATCCCATAAAGCCCACAGGTGCGCGGGGGCTGTGTCTCCACGGTTACCATGCCAGTCGCTCACCTCCCGGCCGAGGCAGGCAGCACCGCTTGATGGTGAAGTTGTGGCTGCCAGACCGGAGTGTGCAGCACTTCAGACTGTCTGTCAGATCCCGGACGGAAGCGAACTCCCGATCCCAGCCCTCCAGCATGAAGACTGCCCCCTTCTGGTGGATCCGAAACTGCCTGTGGGTGGGACTCACCCCGTTCTGCTGGGGACAGAGGGCATCGTGAATGTCCACACACACACACACACACACACACACACACACACACACACACACACACACACAAAGCCACGCCAGTCTACAAGAACTTGGAACACAACAAATCCTAAAGCATGTCTCTCTGCCATCCCCCTCCCCACCTGGAGCTTGGTGAGCACAGTCAGGATAATGCGGTGATAGTCCAGAATGCTCCAGCGCACCAGGAACATGCCCTCCTCCAGGCCTTCCTTTCGCAGCTTCTGCAGTGCAAATTCCTCTCTGCAGGAAACACGGGCAGGTTTGACCAGAGTTGCTATGTGTGTGTGTGTGTGTGTGTGTGTGTGTATGTATGAGAGAGAGAAACCACACCTCGACAATCACAACTAATTGCACTTATTATAACAATAATTTGACTAATGCCACAGTACAGTTTGATGCATTTTCCCTCTATTCTTGAAAGAATTTGTTGGGTAAAGGGCCATTTTCAAGGGCTTAAAAATATTAATTACTCTGCCAGCTAAGGGATTTGAAGTGGCAACCTTCTGGATACAGGCTGATGCCAAAGGCACAGAATCACACAGCATCCCGCCAACTAGGCTCATCTTCCTTAAAAAGCCAAGACTAGTTAAAGCTGGAATAAAAATGGAAGCTATGTTGCGTTTATGGTACGTGAGGCAAACACTGCACTGAGTTAGTGAGAGGCAGGTCAGATGGTTGGTCTCCTTCGGAAGGCCGGGAATGGTGTACGTACTGCATGGGTCCGTGCAGCCCGTTGACTGTGCTCATGACCAGGCGCGGTGGGGCCACCTCGTGGCACAGATAATGATGGGCATCAGCTGTGAGGCGGAAGTATCCATCCAGCAGGGAGACAAAGGACTGGGCCTCCAGGCTGGACCTGAGGCACACCTCCTGGAGAGAGACAGACAGACAGACAGGGCGCCCTTCACACGGAGCTACAGCATCACAGCAGGAAGCAGGACAGGCAATCAGAAGCTGATCGTCACCATGGCAAAATTGTCCTGGCGGCTGATGCAGACGCAGTTGCTGGTGATGACAATGTGGGAGATTTCAGGGAAGTCGCAGAAGACGGTCCAAGTCTTGGGGGGGGCAGGGGGGTAGGGTTTCCCCTTCTTTTTTCGACCACAGTAATCATTGCCATGGTAACTAGTCTCCGGGGTCTAAAACAAACACACACACACACAGTCTTAAATCAGTCCTCACTGCAGCAGTATTTGCCAGCATGTATTTGAATGAGGCTCCTGAGGTGTGGGGCCCCTTATTGGCCACATACAATTATTACACTTTAGCGAGCAGGGGCCCCTGAAGTAACTTTATGAGTGGGGCCCCAAAAACAAAACCTTCCACCCCCCACATACGTCTTAACAGCTACCTGGTTTCCCTGGACTGTTCTCCACTGGATGCCCCCCATGCCAGACACCATGACCTCGTGGGTGATGGGGCTGTTCTTGCCGTCAGCCGATCCGGAGGCGGTGCTGACAGAGCTGCCACTGCTGCATTCAGACTGCACGAGGAGGCGCGTGGCGAAGAACGTCTCGACGCCAAAGCGCGGCGCCAGGTTCTCCAGCGTCGCCACATACTTGTACATGACGTCCTGCAGGCCGAGGCGGCCGGCACCCACCGTGTGCAGCTGGAAGCTCTGCACGAACTGGCCGAAGACACGGCGGATGCGTACCTTGGTCAGGATGTTATCGCACTTGATGTGCCGGGCGAAGGACCGTGGAATGCAGTGCAGGTAGCTAAGGGGGAGTGAGGTTACAAATAATAATGAGATAACATGAAGCCCTCAAGTGTGACACACGAGAGAAAAAAATCAAATAACGATCAAGAAATAAAATGACTGGGCTGATTTTTTTGGTTTCGTTTCCGTGACAACACGGGCAGCAAATTACATGTTTGTCACTGGAGCATCGGCGAAACAAGAAAAGAAAAAAAAAAACTATGCTGCTAAATCAGTGTTTCTTACCCCCAGACAGTGCACATTTTTGCTCCTTCCCAACTCCCAGCACACCTGCGCCAGGTATACAGTGTCCCTAATTGGTTGATTGTTTGCTTAAGGCATGCTGGGAAGAAGCTAAAACGTGGACTGCCTGGGGGTCCCCAAGGATTGGTCTTTACAGTTCTCTAGATGGCCACAGACATTTCCACTTTGAAATGAGATAGATTCAGGAAAGCTGCAGCACCATTGAAACAGTTGGTTGACCGTCCATTCAGCGGGTATGAATGAATGCGGGCTGTAGGGGGCGATCTGTGGGAGGCCCGCCAAGCGGCAGAGGCCTGACCGTCCATTCTGCGGGTATGAATGAATGCGGGCTGTAGGGGGCGATCTGTGGGAGGCCCGCCAAGCGGCAGAGGCCTGACCGTCCATTCTGCGGGTATGAATGAATGCGGGCTGTAGGGGGCGATCTGTGGGAGGCCCGCCAAGTGGCAGGGGACCGGTACCTGGTCTTCTTGGCAGCCTCCTGCAGCGTGCAGTTCTGGTACAGGGCCTGATGAGACAGGTGCAGCACAGCCATTCCCAGGCTCTCGTTCTTGAAGCGGCTGAGCTCCATCTCCCCGCAGGTGTCATGTAGAGGTGCCACATCGTTGATAAAGTCGAACTTGGCCTGGGGAGGGCACACGCACACGCACATTAGGCGGGGGGCGTGCGGTCCTGACATGCTGGACACTGGGCTACATAATACAAATGCAGAAGTGAACTTCTGAAGGATATCGATTTCACAGCATCAAAGACAGGCAAGCAGACAGACTGAGATATTCCACACACACACACACACGAGAGACTCACACACGAGAGACTCACATGGTTACATAACAGCGTGTTTGTACCCTCAAGGCCAAACCACAGACACACATACGGAACTCAACATGTACTTAAGACTTTTCTTTTTTTCTTCCTTTAGCTTATTGCACACAAGCGACTGAAATCCTTCACAGACAGTTACGCACCTGAGCGAACAGGTACTCGAGCGAGGGCTGCTCCAGAAGCGGAGTGCCCGGGATGTCGGGCCCGCGGTGCACTGAACGGCCCTCGGTGGCGCGTGGAGAGTACCGGAACACTGGCTCATCCTTTTCACTCATGCCGTGCCAGTTGCGGAAGTAGAACCTGCAGAGATGCTGGATTAACCCCATGTGCCCCCCTTCCCCCGTGCCCCCCCTCGCACCATACTCACACTTTTTGCACCTACACAGGCACCTGCTCTTCTTCAGACTTCACCATTCGCACATATATATGCAACCTTTCTCTCTCTCTCTCTCTCTCTCTCTCTCACTGTCTCTCTCTCTCACACACACACACACACACACACACGTACGTACCTCATGCGAAAATGAAGAACAAGACCAGGTTGCTGATCTGTGGTGAAGGAGTGGTTTGGGCTGTACCAACAGCAGGAAGCAGGGTCGTACAGG
>JAABNX020000052.1:16473141-16484040 GCA_015163995.2 Mormyrus lacerda | reverse complement strand
ATAGTTAAGGAAAATTGATAGATAGATAGATAGATAGATAGATAGATAGATAGATAGATAGATAGATAGATAGATAGATAGTTTTATTTTCTCTGTCGGTGTGAAGTGAAAACAGCTACAGAAAATAAAGTTAGGCTTTCTGACATAATCTCATGCTGCAGGTATTACAATTCACCACCAGATGGCGATCTGTATGTCACCCGATGCATAGAGACAGAGCTGAATTTGTTACATCGGCTGCATGTCAACGTTTAACAAGGCTGTAAACAACATAGACTTAACATGAAATTGGTAACTTGCCCAGGGCTCACAATCCCTTCTCCTCACCTTGACCCTGGTAAAACTAACATAGTCTGTGATAAAATGCAGGAAATACCACTAATTAAAAGGAAATATTAATGTAAACTGTTTTCCTTAAATAATTACATTTTTTAAAGGAATACACCATAAACATATCATGGAGTTACTGTAAAAAGACTTCAGCTTTTAGGCTTTAGTCACAAAGCAAGCTTGCAGTATGTTTGTTACAAGTAAGAAGAAAGGCTTATGAGATACTAATGACAATGAGAAATGGGCATTTTCCCAGTAGTTTAATTTTAGTGTGTTTGTATTGGTTTGGATCCAGACATCAGTCCAGTTAGACAATACACTTCCAGCTAGCTCCAGCTTCGGCTGCTGGACACATTTCTCTCTGCTATTCTCAGGCCTTACGCTGTACTCCCACCCCAAAGGCCACATGCTACCCTCCAGCCAGCCCTTACCAGTACATTCTACTTTCTAATTTCATCGGGTTCCTTCTTGAATGCTGACCTTGTAAACCCCCCCTTTTTGAGCTCCCCAGAAATCCTGCAGGGCCACATGAGGCAACTGAAATGAACCAGCAGTCCATCGTCGCGTCACTGAATTTCAAAAGATTAACCGTCCGATCAACGATTAACACGTTCCCTAGCCGCAGCCAGCTCTATGCCAGGAGTAGGTCAGCTGACCTCATGTGTGTGTGCTTTTTAGTGCATTCTCTGCTGTGATACGCTGTTCTGTCCGGCAGCAATGCGATCCCCTTCACCGCAGCTTCAGCAAGACTTCCGCTGCTGTTGCCACACATGGGGCCATGACAAAGCGAAATTGCTGAAATAGGTCTTAGTTCGCCCCGACAGAGCAGGAGGCATCGCAGGGGGGATGACACGCACTAAATTCTCAGCGACACATTGCCTCATGTGCATGTGCAAAAGGGCTTTAATGGAAAGCATGGTAAAGCTCTTTCGGGTCTCCCCAATAAATGTGTTCACATGCTGCAACGACCCAGGGGCTGATGCAAAATGCGACCCAGTGAACGTCAGAGGCACAATGATAAATCTGCAAAGGCGACACACACACATACCTACAGACACAGACACACACATACAGACACAGACACACACCTACAGACACAGACACACACCTACAGACACACACATACCTACAGACACACACACATACCTACAGACACACACACACATACCTAGACACATGCACACATACCTACAGACACACACACATACCTACAGACACAGACACACACACCTACAGACACACATACCTACAAACACACACATACCTAGACACACACACACACACATACCTACAGACACAGACATATCTACAGACACACACACACACACACACACACACACACAAATGTTCCAGCTACACAGCATTTATTGCCTTCTCAAGAAACGTTGAACATGTTCTGGCAAATGTGATCTGATTGCCAGTACTCTGCAATAGTAATCGGAACCAAGCACCCCCCATATGGTTATGGTCTATGTCTCAATGTGTAATAAGATTGTTTTGGATGGTGACCAGATGTGCTGGATAAGGGGATTTGGAGGACAGGATGGAGTCACTCTATCACAACTATAACGTAAACAGACTATGAAGGCAAAATATTGTAAACTGCCATACCATGTTTAAAGGACCGATGGACAGAGATAAAACACTGTACTGAACATAGTTACTCTCACTAGCTTTTACTCACTCATGACCCTCCATGGTCACTCCTGCGACCCAGAGGAAACTCAGCTTCATCCCATGAATAATTAATAACCAAATGTAAGTAATGAGTGAAGTACCCTACTTTTATATAAAAACATATGCTTTCTGAGAAAGCACGGTCAGACAGTCACTGGAACTTCTATGGGTTAAGGGTCTTCCACAAAGGCCCAACACTGAGATCACTCTGACCATGGGATTCGACCCAGCAACCCTCCAGTCACATGTATAGCATTCCCACCCAGTGAGCCACACACCACTTGGCACCCAGTAAAGCCCAGCCCTCTGAAACTGATGAGGCTCTGCTTCCTAACCCCCGTGGGCCTTCAGCCCATCTCAGTGAGCTTGATATGGTTCCCCACTGGTCGCTTTGAGGAGCAGAGGGACGTCAGCAGAATCTGCAGTGCTCTCCCTGCTGACGCACCTCGTCGGGGGGTGTCGTGCCCTCTGGAGCAGCTCAGCCAGGACGGGGTTCACCACTATCGACTTGCTATCCAGGGGCTGAGATCCAGCGGCAAAGTCGTGTGGACTTGCAGCATTTTTTTTTTGGTTGTGTTCCACAAATTTATGTCTGTGTACGAAGACCCAAACCCCCAGGAGAAACACGTGGTTTTCATTCTTTTTAATATGCAGGGAGAGCGTGGAAACATGGCTTCAATTTCCTTAAGTGTCAGGGCCCCGTCTAGGGCTGTCACGCTGAGACTCACAAAAAAAGCAGAATTTAGTGTCTTCCCTTGACAAAAGCAGGGGTGTGATCACGTCTGTTTACAGAGGTCCTGTCTGGCAATGCCTTGACCATCCAGCGCCAACATAACCTGCAGGGTTAGCGTGATACACTTTCTATATCTGGCAAAGCAACTGGCAGGCGAATCGTCACTGCACCATGGACCTCTGCCGTGTCCGTTTGCAGACTCCCACTCTTTCTGCATAAAAGAGGACACGTCTGCATGCCCCCCCCGAAATGAATGAGAGTCTGTTCCTTCCCCTTTTCTGATAAGGCAAGAGGAACCCTGACTTCCAGAGACACCCCCCCCCCCCGTGCAGTAGTGAATCCGTGACAGATAACAGGCAAACCTGAAGGTGTACGTGATTCGCGGCCATTTCCTCACGTCGCCTGGATGATCTGAAGACACAGGATTTCCTTTCTCTGATTCTAATTTTTTTTTATAAACTATGCTCCTGTATAAGACATAACAGTTGCGTTAATATATGTAGCCGATTTAACAGTATGAAAGAACCTGACCGTAGCAGAAAATTCTAGATCCTTGGGAAGTACCCGATTTTCTTTTTGAAGAAAAGCCTTACCTGTGTCTATATGGACATCCCTCAAGCTTGGCCCTCCCAAGCCCTCTTCAGCCACACCCGACCCATCCCCTCCAACCACCTCCCCCAACCACACACACGTCTCATACCCCAAAGGATTCTGGGAGAGTCCCAAAATCCATCCAGAAGGGCCAGGTAATTTCTGCACTCTGACTGATCTCAGTAAATCCCACCGTTTTTTGGGGGGAATTCCACCGCCACCCGCAGAAAACATCAGCCCTCCCCACGAAGCAGAAGACAGGAAGTGGAACCACATGCCGCTTCTGCTACTACAAATGAGCAGCAACGACGAGTAAAACATTAGCATGGACAGCCAGTAAAATGACTCACTCGATTCACGAGTCGGATAATGACGGTAATGAAAACAGCTACAAGAGGAATTAAAAAATTCTAATAATGGTGGAACTGGTGAAAAGCGGCTAAATGAAATGACACACTGCACAGTGTCAGGAGGTTTCTGTCACCAAACCATTTTCTCACACCATGTGTTACTTATGATTAGTCAAACAAATTTGGCATCTGCCACAGATTTAGACCTTACTGCCACCGACTTCACACGGCCAAGCAGCTGTGTGGAAACGCACTGAATTGTGTGTCTTTGAAGTTCCAGTGACATTAAGCTACCTATCTGCCGTCTCTCAAATGTCAGCCACCCACCAGACACAACACTCCGCTTCTGGAAGAGCATTTTACAGACGCTCCCTTGGAAAAGGGGTGACATCATTCTTAGGCAGGAAGTGAGAGGGGGGTTCAAGTTCTTGTGAAATTATACCCATTAGGACGTGCTCATTACTCATTCCTCTCTCACGGCACATTGTGGGGCGTCTCCTCCTTTAATTTAATTCAATGGCTACTATTTCTCATGGTGTTGGAAGGTTAGGGATTGTGTAACAACTGTTTCTTGTTCCAGAGCATCTCCTGCTCTCCTTAGGACCAACTGGATTAAGTGTGAGATGTGTGAACCCTTCTTCTTGTCAGGATTCCCAGGCTAGAGCTCAAGGGGGCTTTAACATGCTGACGGGGGGATGTTTTTAGAAACATGGCTGAACCAGCCTCAAGGAGTCAGGGAAACAGGAGCGGCCGCGGCCTGGACTTCAGCACTGATACGCCCCTCACCATTTCATGCTGGGGCTTTAAACCCCCTCAGCCCACCCCCTCCATGCCATGGAAATCTGGAACGAATAAACAGTGAGGGAGCGATAGAAAAGAAAGGCGAGGTCTGAATTTCTCAATTTTTTTAAAGATGTCCAGGAAACTTCGATCCCTCGTCCTGCCAAGTTTTCGCAGCCTGTAAAAAAGTGACGTCAGTGTAACAACGCGAGTCCAGGCCTGGCCCCCCCCCCCCAGTGCAGCAGCACCACACCCAATGGGACCGGAGCTTGGCAGGGGTAGTTCTCACGGTTAGTGGGGATAGGAGGTCAGCCACGTGCCTGAGAGGGTCCTGCGTGGGGGGGTCAGGTCCTGGGCTTTACCATTACAGTGGGAAAGGACATTTTTTGCTGGTGGAGGGACAGAAAGAGTTTTAGGCCTAAAACTAGGAACTAAGATAATTGCAATGTCTGCTATGTGGGGTGGGGGGGCTCTTCTTGGGGGGCTAATTGAAGGCAGGTTAGCTCCATTCAGGCAGCTGAAGGCCTCACACACCTTCAGGCGGGTCATGAGGTTGGAGGCCTGCCGTGAGAAGCAGTCACACGCTCCAGATGAATACATGTAGAAAGCAACGAAAGTCTGTCATTTCATTTGATATTTCTCTCTGCCAGAAACCCAAATGTGGTTTGTGTCTGTTTTCTATAACCACCTTTTTCCTGAAGCACAGCCACACACCTCTCTGACTGTCTCTAGCTCTCTCACACACATTTATATTTAATATAAACATCTCTCACTCACAATATAAACACTTTTCTTTCTCACGCACACACAAACTCATACAGTATATTTTATACACATGCATCTCACACACTCACAAACTTCTCCCTTCACAAACATTTCTCACATGTACGTGCATATCCCCACACACACACCTCACACGAATGCACAAGTCCGTCGCTGTCCCGCTCACGCTTTCGCACGCCTCCGCTGCGAATCTGGTGCATGCTCTTTTTCCAGCAGTGTCTGGAGGGGGAATCCCGCCACACCCCCGCCAAGCAGCCATTTTTATGCGCTGAGGCGGCATAAACCCTGCCTCCGGTGGGCAAGGCCCATTGAGGAAAGAAGACAGCCGGGCTAGGTGAGGCTGCAGGGGGCTAATTGGGATTGTTGGGAACAAGGGCTGGATGGAAGAGGGAGAGAACGCAACACAGGATTGGGGGTTTGACAAGCGGGGTGTTCTCTTCATTTCTGATATTTCGGAGCAGAAATGATGGCTAAGTGACGATCTGTTACACCATCCCCTACCCCCCCACCATGACCTGAAAAAGGCAGGGGGTCTCTCAGGTCAGCTGATCAGGTCATTGCCTCTCTGGCGTGCTGCCGGCCCGTTCACACGCAAACACATGGGACAAGCACACGGGAACAAAGAGGGCCATTTGCTTTCTGTCTGAGAAACACGATTGCAGTAGCCAAGAAACGCAGACTGAGCAACAGCCAATGGGCTTTAAATATGCTAATGATGCCAGCGATGTGACCCAATGAAACAGGGAGCTTGTGACAGTGCACCGAAGGGGAGGGGCCCGTGTCGGGGCCAGGGGCCAGCGGGGCCTCAATGGCCCCTTGTTGGGCTACTATCGCTATCGGTCATCTGCAGATGATTCATGGAGCACAGCTCTGCTTTATTAATGAATTAGCGCAGAGAGAAGAGAGAGCAGCTCCGTTAAAGGAAGTCACTGGCGGGTCACTGGCTCAGCGGGGGGAGGGACCTGCAGCTGGTGGGCCAGTGGAGCCGCCCATGAGGGACTGGACTGTATGGGTATAGCTGTCTCTGTGTCTCTCCTTGAATCTGTGCCTTGTTGGGTACATGTCGCCTGTCCAGCTGCACGTCTGTGTGTGTATATCAGTCTGTGTGTGTATATCAGTCTGCGTGAGTATATCAGTCTGTGTGTGTGTGGGTGCCCGAAGGGGGGCTCTGTGGGAACACAGGCCACGGGAATTCTTTAAGGTCTGTTTAGGGTAAGTGGACTGAGTCCACACACCGGGGTGTTGGGCCTGAGTGTGGTTCCCATTAGCTGGTGGGGGGTGGGGTGGGGGAGCAGGGGCACCTCCCGTTTCATTGTACAGGCAAAGACTCCCATGGGAAGTGGGGGGTGTTTGGAGCACATCAGCCAGCGAGCAAGAGAAACTGGAGCTCATCTGTTTACTGTCACTGCCCCCCCTCGTAACTCTGGGATCTCACCACCGCCACTACATCTACTGCGACCTAAATCTCCATTTACTGTACGTGTGAGAGTGCATGACTTTTGTGTATCTCTGTGTGTGTGTCAGTAACCCTTTCTGACTGCAGACAACCCCTAGCTTTCGATTTCTGAGATCCAAAAGCTACGAGCACGCGCCCAAAAAACGTCTTTCTGTTACAACTTTGAGGAAATAAACCCTGGGATTTTCATCTTTAGTTTTAATCTATGCTTTCTGAAGTCTTGTGGGAGGGTGGTTAGGTATTGATAACTTTGTTAAAGAGAGGGCTGATGGAAAGCCCCAATGAAATGTGTGTGTGTGGATTTTACATTACATTGTGGGGACCATTTTTCAGAACCCCACAAAGATCTGTGAATGAAATCAAAAAAGTAAAGATGCCACAAGTCTGGATAGGGATTAAGGTCGTCATGTTGAGATTAGAGTTTTCCCCATATAAATGAAGGCAGAGTCCCCACAAAGATATAATTACAAACCTGTGTGTGTGTACGTGTGTGTGTGTGTGTGTGTGGGTGAAATAGCCAGATGATTGATAATACGATTCCATCATGACTGCAGAAACGCTTCTGAACGGCTTCTTGGCAGAGAGCTTTTTGGTTCAAGCAGAGGTCGCTTACTCCGCCAGGGACCAGCGTAACCAGGCCGGTCCAAACCGGTTGGAGGAAGGCTGGGTCCTGCCCGTGGCTGATTTACGGAGACCCAGTCTACATATCCCCCCGCACATCCACATCCGTCCACCCCCACTGCATAATGTGCTCCATCCCTATGCTTGGACTTTTCCTGGAATATGAAATCCGGGAGGAGGTGAGGGAGATCTGGGGTTTCCCAAAAGGCAGCAGAGGGGCTATATTTCAGCCTCGCCGTTAAACCAGCTCTGGAGTAAGTGGAACAACGGCCTCCACTGTCGCCCCCGAAGACTCTCCCTTCCTGGTCCCGCACGCCAAACGCTCTACGTCATTAGAGCCCCGGCATTAAGCACACAATCTGCATCATGCTCAAATAACAGAGCTTTCCATCTGGGCCTGTGCTGGGCCGTCAGAATCCTGAGCCAGAGGCCTTCGCTGGCGGATGGCAAACATGGACTTTTGTCCATGCCGGATACCAAAGCAGAGCAGTTTGGCTTCATGAACATTACGTTATATTTACTTATTTAGCAGATGCTTTTGTCCAACTGGGACAAAAAAAGGAACTGGGGTCAAGAGCCCGACAGTGATTAGATTACTCTGCTGGCCATGGAATTAAACCCACAGCCTCCTGGATATGGACAGAGATATCTCCCTTTCTCAGCTTTGTGCCACTCCAGCCATTTTCTTGATAAATACTGAAAGAGCAAACTCGCTGTGACTCAAGGCCCCGACAGTAAGTCCGTGAGTCATTCTGTCTCAGTGTCCCGTTGCTGCCACGTCAGCTGCATGGTGTTTGTGTCTGTGTGTTGAGATCAGAGGCGCGTGCATGTTTTAACGGGTGA
This sequence comes from Mormyrus lacerda, assembly GCA_015163995.2. Taxonomy (NCBI): domain Eukaryota; kingdom Metazoa; phylum Chordata; class Actinopteri; order Osteoglossiformes; family Mormyridae; genus Mormyrus; species Mormyrus lacerda. Next base: position 16,475,876 of record JAABNX020000052.1, on the reverse strand, counting down.
ACAGGTCAGGGTCACATGTTTCGAGATACATAAACACGGAGGGGGGGCTGCTCAAGCAGGAGATACGGAGGGGGGTCAGCCAGCATCACACACAGCTGCGCGAGATGTCTCCGTTTAGCGCTACGAGTGCTGAGTGCAGCCCACGGTTTCCCCTCCGTTTCCCACTAAACCCGGGCTGATGAGCATGACTCGGTGCTGTGCCACGTGGAGGTGAAATTCCAAGGAAGCCATGACGGGCCACCCACGCGGTATAGAGACCTGGAGGAGGCATGAGGCCAGCAGGGAAGTGGCAAGGGGGAACTGTCACTTTCGTACATAGCAGGGTAGATAGTTTTGATGTGTGGGCTTGATGTCGTCACGATTCACTCATTCTGGTTTAGTATCTATTCAGAGAAATGAGACACAAAATACGGGTCTGGACAGGATGGTGAGGGGGGAGTCTGACTATGTGAGACCATACCGATGGGGAATTTTCAAGTTCTCTAGGTGACGTACACGTAACGAAAAACGGACTGATCCCCCCCCCCCCGGGGGGTGGATGTGGTTATGTTGCACCTGCCAGCGAATCGTGTGTTTTCGATTCAAGCCTGCAGGGGTTAGTTGGGGGGGCACACAATTCGCTTGAAAGGCACTCCGAAGTCTGTTATTAAATTGTTTCACGTTAAACATGAGTCCAGATCCTCTCCGTGCAAATTAATCAGCTTTACGCGGGAAAACCTGCCACAACAGAGTTGAAGGGAGATTTTGCACCAAACTGCCACGTAGTTTCACCGACAAAATTTTACAGGTAGATACAAGAAAACCCAGCTCACCCAGAATTCCATCAGTGCCTGACCACGGTCTGACTGCTCACCGACCTCCCAGCACCTCGGAGCTGGAGCATCCAGGTGCCAACGGACTCGTGCTTCCTGCCAACCATAAAATGGGCCAGGCCGAACTGGGGGTCAGTGGGGGCGCAGCAGGAAGGGGGACAAGGAGAGGAGATCAAAGTGTGCAGAGAAGCAGGGAACAGGAGATGAGGCAGAGTAGCAGCAATGCTGCAGTAGGGTTTGTGCGCCGCTGGCCATGGATTCTGAATATTCATGAAAACCAACGCTGATGTATCACAGCATGAGCTTCGTTTAAGCCTGGCTGTACAAATTGAACCATCTGAGGCTCATCCCTAGATTAATCTCAGGTGTGTCCTCACAGGGACGTGTGACTTTTAGACCCTCACTGTCTGCCTGGAACATCCCCCGTGACGGACCCTCTACAATAGCTTTTTACGGCCCTTTCAACCCAGTAGAGTTCAAAGCATCTCGCCTCTTGTACGGTCTGCCAGCTCAGTACTACACCTGGACATCAAAAAGACATTACTTAGATTAAGGGGCAAATGTAGCAGAGTGTTCCTCTTCCTCGTTTGATTCCAGCCCTTCAAGACAGAATATATATATAAGGTGCTTCAGAAACCTAGTTCCTGATTCCTAGTTTTTGGGCTGTCTTGATTGAACTTTTGTGCCCCTTTTGTGTTGCTTTCAAGCCACACAACAGGTACTGTGACCTTAAAGCTAAATAAGCACGGGAGATGCAAAAAGCTTTTAGGTTAAACTTCACACATAATTTCATACAAAACTACACCAACACCCCGAAATAATGGAGTCATGTTGTTATTTATTTGTTTTGGAAAAATGGGATAATGTTGATAAGTCATTAGGAAATCTGGCCAGCAGGTCGACAGAATAAAGAATTATATAACGCTATTCTGCTAATAAACACTGGCGATTTTCACCACCAGGATTGGCGATATTAGACAAAAATATATTGGTTATTAATCAAATATGCAGATATATGGAGATGCAACCACAAAAGTATTCATTGACAAATTGAATATTACGATACAAAAATAATTCCACCTGCCCGATCTTTGTCCCACTACTTCTATCACTTTTCCACTGCACTTCCACTGCACTTCCACTGCACTGTTACGTCCTGCCCGTCATGCCCGCCTGACTGTCCTGTCCCCTCCCTCACCGGTCCCTGGTGTCTCTGAATGTCTGCAGGGTGTGATTTTGTGTTTGGCTCCTCATCCCAGCTGTCCCCTGATTTGGGCCCTTGCTGCCTGAGCTCCAAGCTCATTGTGACCCGTATTCATGACTTTTGCCTGCCTTTGTGTCATTTCCACTGCTGCACTAACATGGTATCCTGACTGGCCTTAGGCAGAGAATTGACAACAGTGGCAGAACAGCTTCGCCAAAAGACCGCGACTGTCTTCTGCCCTTCCGTTCCATCCCTAAAATGCGTACGAAGCCAGCATTGTTCTTTGAAGAGAGTTAATATCATATCTCTACATCGTCTCCTACCACAATCAAAATATCAGCTTACGACTTGCAAAGTCTATCAAAGAGTCAAATAAATGGATAACAAGGATCAAGAGCTTCATTCAGGACCAGATTGAAGGCTCCCTCGTGCTGATGAACGGTGTGAAAAAGATTCAAGTCATGGTATCTATTTCCCCAATGATGTATATCCCACAGGAGGCCTACTCTAGAAGACAACCCAATCTGTGAGGCTGAGCCCCTGGCTGAAGAAGCAAGTTGGGCTGGACAGGGAGGTTCTGCCAGCAGGTGTCAGAGGAGAGGTTGACTTTCAAAGGTTTCCCTGGTGGCCTACTGAGGAAGTAATTTTAATGGCTGTAAATGCCATACTTTTTCTATCTATAACCCTAGCCTCAGTTTGCCATCCCTAATTGGGGGCAT
>JAABNX020000052.1:16447795-16460997 GCA_015163995.2 Mormyrus lacerda | reverse complement strand
GGTGGGTGCGGGGGGGGGTGCCCCTAAGCATACAGAGGCCCTCTTAACCGTGTGGGCATGTTCTGCATGCACCTGAAGTGGTGCGTGCGATGAGGTTTCAGCAGCCACAGTGGTTTTCTCTCTTACCCCATTGCAAAATCACTGATAAATCAAACCTGAGAGGGGTGCACCAGGTCAAAGGCTTGTGACGTGTGACTCTTTTCATCACTGTGATGGATCTGCTGGTGACACGTCAAAGGTCATAAGCACGTTTAAATGTCGGTTTCTGCGCACGTGGGAGTCTGTGTCGGCTTTTCCCCGCATTTCTGTCAGTCGCAGGCCAGTCGTGTATCCAGGACTGATCTCATTGTGATTTCTGGGTCGGATTTAGTTTCAGAAGCAAATAAAGGCTAGGAATCGGGCAAAATGTCACGTTAAAGTGAGATGAGATACAGCAGCACTTTGCTCACCTACCGATAGGAAGCTGATCACGATGCAGTCAATTGCAACACCCTTGGTTTGTTAGGCCAAGCTCATGGTATTTGGTGCTGCACGCTTTCATATTGAGTATACCAAGGTGCAAATTCAAATAGTGAAACAACCAAAGACCTCCACAGGCTGTGATCACACATTTGGCAAGTATGGCAATACACTCAGCTAGATAAATGTATAGGCTGGTCTGTTGGTGGCTAACACATGACTAAAGCACATCAGGGTGCCTCATGAACTGGCAATGCCCATGTGAGTAATGGCCCTGACGCAACTTGGGGCTGATGTGCCGTTGCTTATTAGTGATTCAGCAAGTGGATTTCAGCATATGTATTTTTGCAAATTATCAGGATAAGAGCTGGCTCTCTGCTCTCATTGGGAGATGGTCTCTGGGGCCACTGAAACAGGAAATGAACTCACTTGGTTTCAGAAGAGGTGGAACGCGGCCGGACAGGTGGGGTTGGGGTAGCATTGTAGGCAAACCAGACCGCCAGGTTTGGCATGGCATAGAGATCTTTGATGGCATGCAGTGATGTTTCCAAGGAGACCAGCAGCAAGCTTCTGCATGGCGTTTAGGCAAGCCCCCAACGTCTGGGGCTGTAGCTTTGCAGTCCTTGGGGCAGTCCATGGCTGGTGGTGAATAGGGCTATAGATGGGAGCAGATGATGTTAATGTTATACAGCTGGGATAGCAAAAAAAACACAAAGTTGTGAAGTCTTGTCCCGTTTTGGTTTAATATGATCCAGATGTCTTTCCACTGTGTCCAATCTGGGCTGTGCTAGAATGAGCAGTTATGAGTTTTCCTCCTTGGGCGGACCCATTGCCTGGTGAACAAGCACAGAGATAAGGGATCAGGGTTAGGGTTCAGTTGAGTTTGACCTCAAGTTGTAATGGTGAAACCAGTTGTTATTGCTGACATTTTTTGCTTCCGATCTGGCACTCTACACAATGTTCTGGTGGCTTTGTCATGGACCAATGTGTCTCTGCTGTTTGACACCCCCCCCGCCCCCAAGACCTTGATCATCAGTGTTAAGGTCATTAGAAGGTCAAGGACAATAATTCAGATGATGGTTATTAACCAGTGCAGTTCAAGCAAGTACATAACCAAGACAGCGATGATTCAGTGAAAAGCAGAGACTGGGGGTAGTGTGAGTGCTTAGAGGTGAATGGGGGGTTATTGCAGCATGAGTGTAATGATCCAACCTGACGGATTGAGGATGATAAAGGCAGTTCTGTCTGTAGAGGGTGACTCCCACATGGCTGGGTTGAGGGTAAAGAGCAGAAAAGGACTATTGTTCTCCCGATTCCGGCAGCAGGAAGTAGCTTAATACTTGCTACTGCCTCTCTCAAACAGCTGGACTACTGCGGCGGTCAGTTTGTCTGTCTGGAAGTGTGTGTGTGTGAATGTGTGCGCGCGTGTGCCTACGTTCCTGCCATTATCTCCAGATGACATTCCACATGGCTGGGTCTTCCAGCACGGGCTCCCAAGCATGGAGTCTGGTATTTTTTTTTCGCCGTCGGTCTGCTTGTTGAGAGCAGTAGCCCAGAACGGAGATATTTATCGGGCTCCATGAACAGACATCCGGGGTGGCCCAGTCGAGCAAAGTTTGTTATTAACTCCCCGTGTGCCCTGTTAGTTCATCCCGTCACACCGTACGTGAATTGTAACAGCTGGTCTGTTCTGAGTAATAATTAATTCCCTCAAATGCAGCTTCACACAAGCCCATAACAGAACCATGACTCCACAGAGCCTGTTTCTGACCAAGTTCCTGACGCGATCTATGCTTTTGAATCAGGGTCAACAGTCTCTTCTGTTTCTGCATGGATTATTTAATATGAGTAATTTACAGTCATTAAATGAAATGAGACTCAGCCTTCTTACAGAAAACTACTACACAAAAATTACATTTGAGTAGCAGGTTTGAGATTTACTCAATTTTGGCAGTGTCATCATCCTGTTGGTTACACCCAGACAAAGACAAATGCTGGGCTTTTAGGACCACAGTCAATGGTTTCAGGGCATGTTTCACTCAGCAATGCTGTGATGTCTAGCACAGCAGAACCTCCAGGGGAACCGTCGTTGAAGCTGTCTGATCCCACGCAGGCCAGAATGTCCCTCTGAGCAAAACCGGGCCAGCTGCTGTCTGGCTCATACATATATGGGAATTGAAAGAGCCCTCAAAGACTCCAGAGATTGGTGGCAGGTCGGGCTGTCTACTGCCCCGCTGCATAAACATTTGCATGCTCAGGTCTGCTGGGACGCTCAGTCAGCATGTTGCAGACGATCAGAAAAAAAATTCCCACGGCTTCCCGGCCTCATTGCACTGTGCTTTACGAAGCTGAGTGTTGCTCCATAAATGCATAATCATTTTCATTTTATTCCAGATCAAAGTACATAAATCTAATGGAGACACTTTATAGCATACCTGGGTTGGGAAAGTGAATGAAAGTCCTTAAAGACAATTAACATGTAAGAAACTGCAAGAAATTAAAAGCAGTATCTGCAAGGGGTCCTCAGACAGCCCTGGACCAGTAAGATATAGTTCCTGGGTCAAAGGAGGTGGCTATAGTGGGGTAGCATTTGGATGGGAGCATTGTAGAGGTCCACCTTTACTTGGAGACCCGTAGCAGTCAGACTGTGAGAGTATACAGATGACAAACTGTTTCTGTTAGAATCACAGGCTCCATGTTCTGCGAAAGCCCTGAATGCAAGAAATTTTGGTTGGTTGTAACTTCAAAGGAGGTTAGAGAAAATATCACTCAGAATGCTGACAAACCCAAACACGCTTGCTGGGCAGAGTAAGATGTTTTTAGTGATTGGTGGGAATTCACACTTGGTGGCTTTCAAGAGGAACGATGATTCTGTGGTGTACAGCAGTAAAAACTAGCCATGCTATTTGCAAGACTGGAATATCAGTCATCATCAGATGCATCAGACTTGGGCTCGTAGGTACAAGGGTTGTGCAACATGCAACCTCTGGGAACGTGAACCATCAGATTAAAATCTGCCCTCAAGCTGCAGAGTTCCACTGCTGCAGGTATTGAACACTGCACTACAGCACAAGACCACAAAATGCAGCTGAGAGCCGGTGCCTCACACCTTGAGAGAGTGTTTTGGGTTTCAGTCTAAACTTGTATATGTGTGCATGCTCTCTGTGTGCTTGCTTCTGTTCAGAAGTCGATCAGCTACAGAGAATTTCCGGTGCAGCGACGTTAGACACAGATTGTCGGTCTGTGCGGTATTGCTGGCCGTCATTTCACAGAATTAGTCATGTTTTGAATAGAGGATTCACCTATGCAATTATTAGATTGCAGTAAGTAGTGTAGCTCTCTTAATATTTAGCTATTATTTGATCCATTGGGTGCAGGTACTTGTAGACTACTTAATTTCACAAGAGCTATGGACGTTTTTATTAGTCAGGTAAAATAAACACTGAATGAAGGGATGTTTTTTGAATGGTTTGCAAAAAGAAGCATCTCAGCCTCACCCCACTTTTCCGACAGAGGGTTGTACTCATTATGAAGTAGAGCGCAGAAGCAGATTTTTGGCAAATATAACTGTGATACAAGTTCCCTGTTTTAATCAGACAACATTAAGTGAGCTATTGAGCTTTTGATTGTTCTGCATCCTTTAATGTGGCCCTGCCCTTGACCCCACACCTTTTCTCCCTCCTTAGGTGAGGCTGACCGGTTTTCTGGGCTGCTGAGGCATGTGTCAGCTCCGACCCACCCCACAACTGATACTCCATGGGAGAATGAGCCTTTCCAGTCATGCTGTTTGACCAGCTCCCTTATACTCCTGCCTAAATGACTATTTGCCAGAACACCGTCACCATGAAGAGCAAGTACCAGCAGTACTACAACAAAACCATCATCGAGGTCCATTACACTAGCGCCAAGAACCTCTCACCTGAGAATCTGTATGAACGCAAGCAGGCAGTGTCAGGGTTAGGCGTTCAGAATACCCTGTTTGTGATCATCTGCAGCATCATCATCCTTGAGAACTTACTGGTGCTCATTGCAGTCTTCCGCAACAAAAAATTTCACTCAGCCATGTTTTTCTTCATCGGGAACCTGGCCTTCTCTGACTTGCTAGCTGGTGCAGCCTACATCGCCAATATCTTCCTGTCTGGACCTCAAACCTTTGACCTGCTCCCAGTCCAGTGGTTTATTCGTGAGGGCACGGCCTTCATTGCCCTAGCAGCCTCAGTCTTCAGCCTGCTAGCCATTGCCATTGAACGATACATCGCCATCACAAAGGTCAAGGTATATGGTTCCAACAAGACCTGCCGCATGTTCCTCCTGATCGGGACGTGTTGGGTCACTTCCATTCTGCTGGGTGGCATGCCCATTCTGGGCTGGAACTGCATCAATGACCTGTCCCAGTGCTCTGCAGTGCTGCCACTCTACTCCAAGCACTATACATGCTTCGTGGTTGTAATCTTCAGCGTCATCCTCCTCTCTATTGTCATCCTGTATGTACGCATCTACCAGATTGTACGATCCAGCCACCAGGAAGCCACCAACTCGCCTGCCTATGCCTTACTGAAGACCGTCACCATCGTACTGGGGGTCTTCATCATGTGCTGGCTACCGGCGTTCTCAATTCTACTCCTCGACACATCCTGCAGCATGGCCTCGTGCCCCGTACTCTCAGAGGCCACCATCTTCTTCGGCGTGGCCACGCTCAACTCTGCACTGAACCCACTGATCTATACACTGCGCAGCAAGGACATGCGACGGGAATTCCTTCGAGTGCTTTGCTGCTGGGGGGTGCTGCAGAGTGGGCGTCCCTCTGAGCGCTGCATGGTTCCACTCAAGAGCTCCAGCTCCATGGAGCACTGCACCAACAAGCATGAAAATCAGACCACACCCATCATGCAGGAATGTACCACCTGTGTCTAACAGAAAGGGGGTTAGGTTATTGAAAGACATGCATAGCTCAAGGGATGTACAAAAACTATACCCCAAGAAGCTCTCAAACCCTCTCCCGCACCGTAGTAGGCATTGTATTTGTTTGGGAGAAGGGAGAGTGTATCTTTCTGTATAGTAATCACCCGAACTGAACTCAGTGATCCCTCAAGTCAGTAGACATTAGTCACAAATATCGCCAAGCATGATCACAATCAAATTCACGAGGAATATCGTGAACTCTGTGACATTCAATTGTGACAAAGGTATTTTGAAATATATTTGGCTTTTGTTATAAATGCTGGTATTTTGACCAGGTTGTTGTAAATCTAAACCTTTTTTAAAATCAAGTTGAAAGCTCAGCTCGGAGTACCAGAGGTACTTGACAGGCCGAAGCATTTTAGTGCAAGTGCTGCTCATCCACAGTTACTCTGGACTCCATCGCGCCGCACAAGCAGACAGCAGGATACAAGGTGATAAGAGAAATGCCACCACCATGGAGGAATGACTTAAAATGGAGATGCCCAAGTGCCATCTTGACAGAAAATAAACGTCTTTGCCTAGAATGGTGGTTTGCAGGCTCTCTTGTGTACCTGCTTCCTGTGAGACTAGCATAATCCATGGCCTATTTACTTAGGCCAGAAAACAACCAACTTGTGACATGAAGGCTGATAGGCTTCATGTCAATATAAAGCCGAATGTAACAATGAAGTAATGGGGGGGGGGGGTATGGCTCCACCCTCTGGCAGTATTAGAGTAATTGAGGATTCTTATTGATTACGTAGTATTGACCTGTCATTGAGACTGCAGTGAGTTAACTCTTTCCTCACCAGAGCCTCGCACATCTTGGTCGAGCACAGGCACACATTTGTGTTGAGAGAAATACAAAAATAATAAATAAAAAGATTTCTATGCACATAACAGTGTTTAGCAACCGCAATAGTCGAAAGAAAAGAAAAGTCAGCCTATTAAAAAAAAAAAAAATCTGGAAAGAGCCAGCTTAAAATGTTTAAGAAGGGAAAGGAGGAGATGGTAAATTGGCGTACAATTTGCGATGTAATTCGATTGATTATATCAAGCGAAAAAAACTATGTGTAAGAATAAAAAATACGCAGATAATGTTTCGCACAATCAATGAAGCCACGGAAAAGCCATGAAACGGGACTCCTTCCCAATACCAGTACTACCCAGCTTTCCCGTATGGTGTGTGTGTGTGTGTGTGCCTGCTTTTTTCTTCTACAAGTCGTACCAAATTGATTTAGTGAAGGTCATCAAGACACATTGACCATAGTTCCACCAAGTCTGCCCAGACTTGTCGGCACCACTGCTGTCCACACGTGTGTGTGTGTGTGTGTGTGTGTGTGGGGGGGGGGGGGTTTAGAAAAACGACAACTTTTGGCTTTCCGCCTTTCCGCACTCCCCCACCCCCCATGCAGAACTGGCTCCTGAGAGGCGAGGTGGAACTCATCTATTCTTGTCTTATAGGGAACTAGGGCTGCAGGAAGTCCTGTGTTTTTCTTCCTGCATCTTTTTTTTTTTGTACGTAGGACAGGCCGAGCCCCTCTCCCAACACACACTGACTCCACGCAGAACTTGCTCCTGCAACTGGCAGTGGCAGAATCACTTAACGACTTTCGTCACAATTTTTCCATCAGGGTCCTGCTGTTGTCCCTGGTGGACGTTGGGGGGAGGGAGGAGGAGGGCAAGGTGATACTGTTACTTAGCAACATCTGTCAATCAAAGAGGCAGCCAATAGAGAACAAAGAAAAGCACTTTGCCGGTAATCGTAAGACCCACCCCTTCTTGCTGAGTTTTCAGCAATGTCCTTGTATAAACCTACATTTTATTCTTTGTCACGGCAGAGCTTCAAGGTATCTACTCTAATCCTGTGGAGCAATGTATGATTGTATGTTAAATATTCAAATAATAACTTGTATCTATGTATGTATGTATGTATGTATACGTTCATGTATGTACTGTATATATGTTATGATTGTTTTTGTGTGCAATAGCATTTTTTCAAGTAGCACGCTGCCTGTGTCCATTCGGTACAAACCAAACACTAACATGGTACAAATAAAGTTTTGTGAAATGCATTCCTTTTTTTATTAAATAAACAATTTCATCAGATATACCAATGACAGTGAGTGGAGGCCCGCTCTCCCCCTTTGCCCTTTTTCTCACCGTCACACGCCCTGGCCCCGCTGTTATGACACGCTCACTGTTTGCCAGCCGGGTCCCTTTCCCTCTATCCCAGCTGGGCGAGGTAGGAGGGACAATTTGGGAGGAACAACATGCAGCAACACATGCCTCAGAGAACTGGCTGTGACACGAAAGGCGGCATGCAAATTATAGCGGGCTCGTGGAGAACAGCCTTGACTCCAGGCGCTGGGCTCAGCTGCTGCCCGAGACTCCTGTGTGTGTGGGAGTATGATGGCGGGGGGGGGGCGAGGGCAAGCAGGGTGTGGACATCAGTGTGGGACATGCGTGAGCGTATGTGTGAGGGAGTGCAGCTCCTGGCAGCCCACAGGGAGGCCTGCTTAAGGAATTGGGGGGGTCTGGCTGCCGTCACGCATCCAGGAATCTGGGGTGGGAACGCTGGCTGGATCAACCCTGTGAGGCAGCACCAATAGGAGCTTTGCCAAAACCTTCCCCCTGCAGCTTTCCAGCAGCCGGGAGGAAGTGACATCGTGCTACGGCAACCTGAGGATGGGTGTGTTGCGCCTTCTCCCAGGCTTCGGCCATGGAAGGCCAAGACAGAAGTCCTGCAGCACCATCCTGTGGCTACAGGAGTTGATCCAATCGCTGGCAAAGGGCTAGACATCATAAAGCAATCCCCAGCAGTCTTAAACGGGGGTGTGCTCAAGGGATGATGTGGGCTCACTTACTTGAATCCTATGTCAATCCAATTAAGTCAGTCAATTTCACCAGCATTGTAAATATTTTAGGAAAGTATAACTGGATTAAGCATGGTGGCACAGTACAGCATTGTGGCCTCACACATCTAGTGTTGTGTGTCTAGTTTTTGTATCTAGCTATCTCTGTCTAGAGTGCGCTGTGGGACTCCTCTGGATACTCCAGTTTCTAGATCTTGTGCCAGATAAGTGTAAATGAAAAATAGATTCATTGTATCAGTTACATTAAATTGTGACAAATTAAAAAGCATAGCCAGAGTCAAAGACCGACACTGTTTTCATCTGACTGGCCAACTCAGAACAGCATATTGTACCCTGTTACAGCATATCCACCACAGACACTCCTACGTTCCAGTGAAAAAATATGTTTGTCAACGACCGTTACCTGAACATCTTAGAAGCCAATGTATCACTGATAAGCCCAAAATGGCAAGCGATTCAAGCTATGGTGATCAGCTGGGCCTTATCCGGGATGGAGGGTTAAAATATAAGCCTGGGATCATCACTAGGGGCTGGAACCATGGAAAGCTATAAGATGAATGCTGGGCAGTCCATGTACACACAACTGTGATGTTCTGGGGGTGAGTACAGCGTCCTTTCAGCATTCAGCGCTAGACAAACGGAATCTGTAGCCTGAGATGGTGGCGTCATTGTTGGCACACCACAGCAAACAAATGTGTCCTCTGCATTTAACCCATATGTGACGATGTGACATAGCAGGGGGAAGCTAATTCAGCGCCCGGGGAGCAGTGCTTGGGGGCGCTACCTTGCTAATTCAGCGCCCGGGGAGCAGTGCTTGGGGGCGCTACCTTGCTAATTCAGCGCCCGGGGAGCAGTGCTTGGGGGCGCTACCTTGCTAATTCAGCGCCCGGGGAGCCGTGCTTGGGGGCGCTACCTTGCTCAGGGCACCTCAGTGGTACCTTGCAGGTCAGGGATTCAAACCTACAATCTTTCAATTACAAGTGCGCTTCCCTAAGCATTAAGCCAACACTGCCCACATCTGTCATTTGGTAAGAGATCTACCTTCTTTCTCAAATCAGGGTGAATTATTTGTTAGCCACTCAACTAATAATACAAGGCAAGCTGCTCCTTTTTTGTTACAATGAACCCAATAAGGTCTTCACGCGAAAAAAAATCCAATACCATCAAGATGAATGACGCACAGAATGTTTTTCTGTGTGGTTTTCTAATTAGCTGGTTGTTCTGCAGGTTTCATTCACTGGAACCTCTGCTCCCCAGATGCCATGTTTTCTGGCTTATTTGTAATTAATTCCACATCCTGTGCATCCTACCTGTTGCGTCAGATTCAGAGAAATGTGAAACGTGAATGTTTTTTTTTTAGTTTTGAAACACACAGAAACAAACAGTGGGCAACATTACCATGTCCTGTAAATGTTTTGCCTACTTTCCATTGGTCACTTTATTGCTTCTCATTGGGTTAAACCATATGGTTGACAGTACCTGGTGTTTACTGTTAGTTATTTTTTGGATGATTCCAAATTATTTATTAATGCTGGACCTTTGTTGCATGTGAACATATGTTCCACTTTATACAGGTCTAACACTGCTTGTAGAAAACATCAACAGGACTCTCATGGAAAAATGCCACAGGCTGACCATCACTGACTGTCCTGGCTGAATAGATGATAGTCATGCTGCTCTGAAACTTAGTTTTGATATTGAACATCCAGTCACCTTTCATCACCAGAACAGGAACATATCCCCAGAAGCACTGGGCATAAGGCAAGTGAATATTCTGGAAGAGATGGCAGTCCATCACAGAACATACACCATCACTCACAAATTCACCTAAACCTCGTGTTTTTGGACTTGCAGCAGAAAAGCACAACACCCAAAGGAAACTGACACAAGCATATGCAAAGTCCACACACACCAGCCTGGGTGCAGGAATCGAACCCCCAGTCATGAAGTTGTACGGATCCACTACTATCCTTGATTAAACACCAGGTTAACACTATATAAAACTGAATAAGATAAGCATTCTGAGAGGAGGCATTTTCAGTCAAATATTTACTAAGAGACAACACTGACTCATTATGGGAAGGCCCACGCACAGCATGGGAATTTTGGGAAATGAACAGCCCCTGGCATGAATGGGCCCACATCCAGCATTAATGGGAAAGACGCTACGCACCCAAATAAGGAGCAGGTGTGACAAATTAAGGTAAACAAAGATGGCTCCCGACCGACCGTCCAGACACATGAGCATGTTGTTTGCCCTGGTGGTATAGACCCTACATAAAAATAAACTTGACTGAATTAAAATACTTTCTGTGTTTTTTATTATTCTGGAAAAAATCTACTCAAAACAGAAGTGATTGCTAGGAGTCTGGTAAGAAGCGGAGAGTTTGCTGGTGAAATAGAATGTGAAGAGGTGCAGGACAGTCACAAAGACAAATAGATGAAGGTGCTTATAATCTTTCAATTATGTAATATTAAACATGTAAAGTCTCAGTGGCTGTAGTGGTTGGAAGAACAGGCTGTGACAAAAAGTAGTAAGGCTGAGAATGCAGAGTGTTCTCCCCCAATGCATAACAGGCAAATTCATTTCCACCCACATAGAAGGATATCAAGTTAAGACAAGACAAGGTGAAAAGGACAACTGCGAACATAAGCAATTGCTATCATTTTCCCTAAGTCATCTCCCACTTCCTCCTCCCATGACTGCAAGATAAAGATGGTGATACCTGTGAGATAAAGAAAGTGAAGAGAAATAAGGTGGGATGGTGGTCTCTTAGTGGCATAGACACAAACCATCCTGCTAGAGGGTTACCTGGCAACAGACTGTTTACTGAAGGGCAAAAAAACCATCTGCATCCCTACGGAAGATCAGCACGTTCAAAAGAAACGTTGTTCGTGTCTTTTTCCAGCTGGCATCCAACGGTTTTTTAGAAAGATCTGCATATAATAAATATGCAAAAAGAAATTGAAACTCCTTTAAAAAATCCATGTATGAAACCTACATGTCCTTATATAACTGTTCTATAACCAAGATCATGCATCTTTAAATTACTAAGATGTGTGAGTGAGGCTTCTAACAAGAGCTCCTTACATTTTACCAATTTATACCACACAATTTCAGAAGATACACCCATCAGGGTACTTGCCACTTGTTGGAACCTGAATAAGCAACCTCCCAGTCACCAATCCCTGTACTTCACCACAATGCTATGATGTATTACAGAACCCAACAAGGCAAACAAAAGAGGCATATAACCCAAAATAAGGTTGGTCTTAACGTGTGACCTAAAAACAGGTGTATAGACCTGCTGATAAAAGTTTTCAAAATGTAATGCAGTTAACAACAGTGGAGGCTACACCTTCTCTGGTTCACAACCTCACCAATTTACTTTGTAGTCCACACCTTGTCATGAGATGCTTGAAGGTAAAATGCTGCCACCTACGGATCAACCAATGAACTGCAGATGCTTCAAAAGGCCTGTGGGAGTCACAGTCGATTACTGTTAAATTTATTCAAGGATTCATACAACGGGAACTTATTACAATAAGTTCCTTGGTAAGCTCAAGTTCTGCCTGTTTTCTTTGATGAAATTTTTGAAAAACACCATCTTTGCTAAAACAAATCCACTTCTTACTAATAAAGGCATTTGCTTTTGGTAAGACCCAACAACCATTTGGTGTTTACCAAGTAAGCTAGAATGATTGGATGTCTGAACAAGCAACTTCATAAAAATTAATTTCAGATGAGTTGTTAAGAAGACACTAGAAAATTGTCAAACACAGTCATCTGACTGAGCTGAGCAGAAGCTGAGCTTCTGTGTCTCAACTCTCTTGTCATCCTACTCCTTTTTTTTCAAGTCAACTATCCTCTGGAGATGTTACACACTCCATTGTCTTTGAAAATTGAGTAAAGTGAATGAATACATTCTGTAGACGCCAGAGTGAGTCTGCATAAAATGTGCAGCCTACAAATCTGCTCTACACACACACACACACACACACACACACACACACACACACACACAGCAATTGAGTTTGCTCATAGGATGCGCATGCAAGACCCAATGTTAGTTTGTAAATAAACTGCACTAACAAACAGAGGGGGAAGAAGCCCACTTTATGTGTGATGATATAACAGGAAGAATGGCAAAGAGGAAACCATTCAAGTCACCACATGTATCACCAGCGCATTGGTAACACTTTACTTCAAGGGGTTCAAATAATATAGTATTATAGTATTGCTTATGCAATAATTAACCATAAACTAAGTCTAAGTTACATATTGATATATTGTTAATTCATCATCACTCATCTGGAGCAGTATATTTTGTAACTATATCTGTTAATTCTGTAAACCTTTGTGAACTACTGAAGGAACAAGACATGAATAACACAAAGTAAAAGCTCTCATATTTGTTCACCATTAAAGAATCATGGTGCATCTTTCAGCCAAAGCAGTTAATTTGTGTTACTGTTTCTGTTAATTCTGTAAACCTTTGTGGACTACAGAAGGAGCAACACAAGTGAAAAACTGGAATAACACAAGTGAAATACTGATCTCATGTTTGTTCATCCTTAATGAATCGTGATGCATCATGAATTCTTGCTTTATACATCTATCTGTACATCTCCAATAGCCAAAACACTGGCTCCTACCCCAAAAGTACAAGGCACAAGGTGGGGAAAATGAACAGGGACTGGCTTCACTCATGAGACATGCTCACATGCAGGCGTTGGACAATAAAACTGAAACACTGGCCAATACAAGATTTGAGGTTTCACTGTTATATAGCCACAGCCTGGTGGCCAATCTTCACTGACTGCACATTCCATCAGTAAGAGCAGAGTGTGAAGGTTGAATTAGCAGAGCAATAGAACAGCTGTGCATAAAATATTGCAATCCACATGACATAATGGGAGACACAT
>JAABNX020000052.1:16434569-16447523 GCA_015163995.2 Mormyrus lacerda | reverse complement strand
TTCCACCAAAACTGTTCATGGGGAACTCCACAGGAGCAATATTCATGGTCAGGCTGCTATAGCCAAACCTTTGGTCATTCATGCATGCATTCATACCAAACGCCAGTATCAATGGTGCCAGCCACACAAATCTTGGGCTGTGGACAATGGGAAGCGTGTATTTTACTGTTATGAGTCCTCTTCACCGTCTTACCCACATCTGGGAGTCTGTGGCGTGTGGATAAGCCTCAAAGAGGTTTACAATCCAGAATGCGCATACCCAGACTGCATCACAGAGGTGGATCAGTGATGGTTTGGGCTGCAATACCATGGCATTACTTGTTCTAGATTGGCAAGTCACTGCACAGTCACCAGATCTGAATATTACTGAGCCACTTTGGGGCGTTTTGGAGGAATAAGCCAGGAAACGGTCCTCCACCAGCATCATAGTGACCTGGCCACTGTTATGCAAGATGAATGCCTCAGAATACAGAGCAGATCTTATCTCTGTCATTCCCAAGACAAATTGATGATGTATGAGTCTCGACACCATACTAATCAATTGTTTCAGTTTCATTGTACAACCCCTCTATGTCCTGTTAGGAAAAAAATATGTTTTAAAACACGACTGGAAACCCAGATCACACATATCACCTACCTGCTAGTGACCCTTATTGGACTTTTCGTATCTGCCTGATTCCATTCAGCCTGGGCAAAAGTGAAGAACCAAACCACAGGTGAGTTGTTTGGCGCACTGGAAAATTATGTTCACCAAAAAAAGCGTTTCATCTTAAGCAATATCGAAACACATGAAGCTTCTAAACTCTCACAAATGACACAGAGAACCATGTAAAGCCAGCATATTTACAAACTTACTTCCGCACCCGAGATCGACGTTCTGCCGAGGGCGTAGCATTATGTCTTATGGCTTGTACTCCTTATCTATGCAGTGCGCTGGACCAAATCCATATACTGTACCACCAACCCATTTGTGTGGGAATCATCTTGAATCCTGAATTAAGAATGGCGACAAAAATTTGAAGGCATTCTTAGACATACATTATTTCGTTGCTCTCGTGCCAAAGAAATTAATTTTAAAATCTATTTTAATTTTTGTTCTGAAACAAGCAAATTCAATGTGATATTACTTACTCATAATTTACAGACACATTCTCTCAAAGGTACAACTGTGTAATCTTGTGGGACTTGATTTTTTTTGCGTTACATTCCAGTACCTTTGCCATTATACTGGATCTTTTCGTCTATTTAGTAGATATTGTATGTTAAATATAATGGGTTCTAACTTCATGAACACTCAATATGGCCAATAAACAGATAAAGTATAATTAAAATAGAAAAAACAACGCGACAAAGACTTAAACACAAAGTGCCACTATACTTCGAGTTAAACTTTCGCGCCACATTCTGCACGAGCGCAGTGTAGGCATAATCGCGTAAACCCGGAAAGATACATTCTCAAAGACAGAGGTAGAATCTAAAACAATATGACAGTATCGTTTTTAAAGATATGCTTTCACGACACCTCAATCTACATCACGTAGCGATACCTTGTAGTGTTCTTTTGTATTTTTAATTATAAGATGTAGTAAGGACAAAAGACGTTGTGACACAAAGATAAACAAACCACGACCCCCACATGATGCATATTCCCAGGACCACAATCGGGTTAGGGTTTTATAAAAATGGGATCAGGTTATATCGAAAAGTGGAAGGATTTTAGGCCACAAATGTAAAAACATTTTGTTCATTTTGTCCTTAGAATTTTTACACTATATGTCCTGAATTTATGCCCATCTCCGATTCTGTTATTGTGATATTTTATCAAGCAATATGGACAAATATGTTGAGTAAGCAGGCAATATAAAAATAAGCTGAATTTCATATGCTTGTCCGCAGTGTTTGATATAACACAACGATA
The DNA here is from genome assembly GCA_015163995.2 of Mormyrus lacerda. NCBI lineage: Eukaryota > Metazoa > Chordata > Actinopteri > Osteoglossiformes > Mormyridae > Mormyrus > Mormyrus lacerda. The sequence goes on along the minus strand of JAABNX020000052.1, from coordinate 16,445,605 downwards.
GTATGTAATAAACCAGTACTCCCCCATTAAGTTTCAACTTGGTGAAGCCCAGCATAGGTTGCCTCGGTGAATCCATATTAACATGAAAGGGGTGATCATGTAAAAGTATTCATTCGGAAAACAAAATAAGAAAATCATCTGTGATTATACGATACGGTTTACAAAATAAAAGCTAAATTTCACATGATCTCGGTGTACTTTTTCTATAAAGATAGTAGGGAAGATGGGACAGTCTGATGTTTATGACACTGGATTTACCTTTATGTTAGGTCGGTGGTAAAGTCCGATGTACCCGGGTTTCCGCGCGAAAACACGGCCCGCGCGCTGTAGCAGCATATAGAATCCATAAGAAGCCGCAGCATTTACCCCACTGAGCTCCTTCCTGGAGTAATCTTTTATAGACTAACGTATAGTTTTAGCTGTTATTTTTTCTTTTCCTGTTTTAATCTGCACAGACACTTGTCATTTTTCTCAGTCAAATTTAAACTTGAAATGCCAACCAAGACCTCCTTGTCTCTGCCAGAGGACGTCAGGAAGCGGTACGTTCCCGTGGTCTCGATTAGCTTCGGTCCAGCGCTAGCTAGCCGCATTCATACCCATTCACAGTTACACGCTGCGAACGTCACCTCCACGTACCGCTGTCGAAATCGTTAAAGTAAATGTGTGAGGGACTTTTTATGGCTTGACGCGTACTGACGAACACTAGTTTGGAAACGACACGGGGATTTCTTTGTATTTGGCTGGTCGCGCTGCGCTGCGGTATCTAGCCGACTAGCTAGCTGGATGGATTTGGCGCCAAACGGCGTGTTTTCGTCGTGTGACTAACGTGAAAATTAAAGGTACAACCGGGCTTGGTGCGCGGAACGGCCGTCGGCTTTGTCGACCGACGGGCTAGCTAACCGCCGTTTATCGCTGTTTACAGTCGGCCAGTTGTCATGATGGCGCGGCTTAATCAAATTTTGCTCCGACTGTGTTACCCTGTTAGACACAGACATGCATGCACGCTATTCATAAGTGACTAGTGTGTAATTTTAACCCTTTGCTTTCACACTATCCGTTAAATGTGGTTGTGATGCCTGATTCTTGCATTCTTCATAATATAGATTTGTAGTACATGCATTGCGACTTCGTTAGCATCCAGTATTTGCTAGTGTGATTGTTACAGTGCACCGAAACTGTTTGTCGTTTAGTAGTAAACCCGCCACTTCAAATTTCTGCTTGCTGTGTGCATTATCGTTTGTTTAGGGTCTTCTGCCGCCTTTTTACAAAAAAAAAAAAAAATCTCTCAAAAACTTAACGTGCCTATATTCCGGATTGTCTCGAATTTCTCCGAATACCTTCGTAAGTCAGTCAATTGACCATTGTCCTGTTAGTATGATTAAGTTGCCCCTGGAAGGTTGCAGTGTTAGGCTAATTGTCTGATTTGTTCGCAGGCTTCAGGTACTGGATAAGGATGGCGATTCGCTCTCTGATGAAGTAAGCGCTTCACACTACGTTATGCGTTTCTAAAGTGTGGAGTACCTGACTTGGTTATATCCTCCCTCCTCTGCTCAATTATCCTTGATCTGCAGGAGTATTTTGAATAGTAATGTCGGAGAGTTTTCTTCCAGCATTTATTTGTCCCATCTGTTTCACAGCAAAAACTGAGGGAGAAGCTTAGCCTGGTCCAGGACTTCCTCTGTGCTGAAACCCAGGATCAGCTCAGCAGCCTGGAAGCAAAGATGAAGAATGAGGAATTGTCATTGGTGAGATAATGGTTGGAGATGATCTGCGTGCGAATACGTTTTATTCATTCAGCAGTGGCCTAGTTTGCCTTACTGTGAAACCCCTTGGCATACATAAGTTTATATTTATATTGATTGGTTGGTTCATATGTTACCTTGGTATTTTTGCTGTGTTGTACTGGTGGCTTGCTAGGTGTCCTGCTTTCATAGACCGTTGGGCTTCTAATGCACCCCAGAAATGTTTACTATTGATTTTCCTGTTGATACCTGAAATGTGCATGCAGGATGGTTATCTGTCCAAAGTGAAGGCACTACTGGGTCAGGAGCTTAGCTTGGAGAATGGATCCCACAGCGACAAGGATAAGGCAAATGGTCGTGCCAATGGCTTTATGGAGAATGGTTCGCACGTGGATGGCAATGCGGAGGAGACTCCCATGGAGGCGGAAGAGGGGGGCGTGTCTCTTAAGTCCCCCAGTGCCGCGAAAGCCCGTGGCGGTCGCCGGAGCAAGGCTGAAGGGGAGCCCAAGAGTAAGTCTGGGGCTGCACGGTGTCTCGTAATATCCTGCCGACCCTAGTCGGGCAGCAGAATGGTGTGATTTCCAGATGGGTTATTGAAGAGGGACATTGCAAAGTCAGAGGGACTGCAGCTGCTTTTTGTAGCCTGCTATATTTGTGCGTACTGTCCTTCAGTGTCTCCATCGTGCCGTGGAATGTAGACTGTAGGGTCTGTGTGGATGCTTAAATCGTAAAATGTCCAAATTTTTATTTGCCACAATCTCCCCCACTTTTCTGTGTTTCCAGACAGAATCTATGCACACCACTTTACACACACCTTTCTAGTTACATTTTTTTTTATTCACATTAGTTGCTCCTTGCAAAATTCTTATTTGAAATTGGTAATTCTTTGAGTGAATGCAATTTGAGCTTTCATGAGAGAAATGGCATTGCAGGGTTGCTGCGCAAGGCCAGATATGCAGCCTGATGTATGTGCTCCCATCCACAGTAGACATTGTTAATTACTAAAAAAAAAAAAAAAAACAGTTCTTTGTATAGGTCTTAAGTTGTCTAGTTGAATTTGACTTAAATCCTATAGAAGCCCTGTAAATAGGTGTCTCATTAGCACACGTTCTCTACTTTAGCTTGTTAATTTTTTGGAAATATTAGCATTAGGCTTTTGTATTTCCTTCGATGTTTATATGCGCTTATTGGGACCGTTAATGTAGCTTTTCCTACCTTCTCTTCCAGAATCTCCTGTCAGTTCCAGAGTGACAAGAAATTCCAGTAAACAATCCACCATTATATCCATGTTTTCGAAAGTGTAAGTATTTACTTGTATTGTACAAGAGCTCGTGCTTCGTGCGTTGTACACGTTTGAAGCAGCGCTTTCCCCAACAGCTCCAGCAAGAGGAAGTCTGAAGAAGTGAATGGAGACGGAACAAATGGAGAAGCTTCTGAGAAGAGTGAAGAGGCTGACATAGAGGAGGAGGTGAGCGCCATTTTTTTGTGAACAAGATGTGCTTTAATTTTTTCAAAAATGTATACAGGCCTTGCTACTTTCTCTCCCCACAAAAGGCACAGGATGAGAAGAGGCCGAAGGTTGGATCAGATGGAAAGTAAGGAATCTTATCTCTTATGTCTAGATGCTTGGATATGTGGAAGTGAATTATGCTAATCTGTACCATCTGTGTCCCCAGCATGACTGCAGCTGATGCCCCAGCTGTGACGGCAAAGCCAGTAGCTGCAATGAAGGTAGGACCCTTCCTCCTTGGCCACTTCCATTAATTACCGAAGGCAGTGGCTTCTGGCTTATTTCTTATTTTAAGTGGCTGGTTTGGGTTTGCTCTTAGTTGTGGTTATACTGCTGTCACTAATGCTGCGTTCCATTTACCTCGGAGGCTGGAACTCAAAACTGGGAATGTCACACAAGTTAACGTTTCAGTGCAGCAAGTGGGATGACCATTTAGCAATACCCGGGACGCAATTCAAAAAGCAAGAAATAGCGCTTAACGAGATGAAGAGCAGTTCTAGCCTGCTTTGTTAGCGATGTCAGTGGTTAACTAAGACGCAAGTGAAAGTAAATGGTGTAAAGCTGCAGCTTTGACTTCTGTTGGTAACGGGAATTCCGGGGCGTTTGTGAGTCAGAATCCCGACTTGAGAGGGTGTTCCAGTTGAAACTTCCAATTAGGAACTCTGAATTTCCAAGTTCAAATGGAATGCAGCATAACTCTATTTCTGTTTCAGACTCCGCCCCCTAAATGTCCTGACTGCAGGCAATACCTGGATGACTCCGACCTCAAGTTTTTTCAAGGCGACCCCGATGATGCGGTGAGGCGATGTTTCTGTTCTCTTGTGACACTCCTGCTATGTGAATGTTTTTAAAAATAGAAAACATCCTGTCTTTTTATCACAGCTGGATGAACCAGAGATGCTGACAGATGAACGGTTGTCCCTGTTTGATTCCAACGAAGATGGCTTTGAGAGTTACGAAGATCTACCCCAGCACAAGATCACCAATTTCAGGTGGGGGTGGGGTGCATTTTATTTAGCTTAAAATGGAGATCAGTACAGTAACTCAAGCTGTCCGGCCTTGGAGTTCTCATCTGGCGCCTAAAAGCGTTGTAGACGTCCATATTGACTGGAAATTTGAGTAGCTTGCGACCTTATTTGTGCTGCCTTGGTTTTAAGCAGCACAATGACACAGGCTTCCTCCTCCATAGTGTTTATGACAAGCGTGGGCACCTGTGTCCCTTTGACTCCGGACTGATTGAGAAAAATGTGGAGCTGTACTTCAGCTGTGCTGTGAAGCCCATCTATGACGACAATCCGTGCATGGATGGTACGGTCAGATTCCACTCTGCTTAGATATGGTGCATTTCTTTGCAACCTCGCCACTGTAACGTTCACGTCTGCAGTCCGTAAATGAACAGAAACATCTTATGTCTTTGGTTTATGCGCATTATTAGTGTAATGAATGCTAATACTGCAACCGAGTGCCTTAGTGTTGCCATCAGACCGGTCAGGTAAAAAGGATTCTGGTGTTTGTCCTGTGTCAGGTGGGGTTCCTGCCAAGAAGCTGGGCCCTATCAATGCCTGGTGGATCACAGGCTTTGATGGTGGCGAGAGAGCCCTCATTGGCTTCACTACAGGTAGCCATTTTTTTTGCCACTTTCTGAAACTTTTCGGTTTATGCCTTCAGTTGAGTCATTCTCCCACTTTTGATTTTCAGCTTTTGCGGACTATATTCTAATGGAGCCCAGCGAGGAGTACGGGCCCATCTTTGCCCTCATGCAGGAGAAGATCTACATGAGCAAGATTGTGGTGGAATTCCTGCAGAAGAACCCAGAAGCCACCTATGAGGATCTGCTGAACAAGATTGAGGTAAGATCAGCCAAAGATGTGAGGCCCCCGCTGCTTTAAACCCACAAGTCATCTGATCACCCATGTCCACTTTCTGCTGCAGACCACAGTGCCCCCTGCTGGCCTGAACTTCAACCGCTTCACAGAGGACACACTCCTGCGTCACGCCCAGTTCGTCGTGGAGCAGGTGGAGAGCTATGATGAAGCTGGGGACTCTGATGAACAGCCCATCATCGTCACTCCTTGCATGAGGGACCTGATCAAGCTGGCTGGTGTCACACTGGGCAAGAGGTACATTTTATGGGCTCTGTGGCTAAAATGGGAGGGTAGCTACTCGCCCTGACTACCTCTGAGGGCAGCAGCTGAAGGCCTGAGACATTCGAGCAGAGCTGCTGAATGTCAGTTTTGTCCCTTGAGAGTCTGCATCGGTGTCCTTTTTGTTGCTATCTAACCCTTCCACATTTTGCTTTCACAACCAGTTTTTGGTTGCCCTATTTATTTTGTAACCTGCCCCGGGCACTCGGCGCTCACACCGCAGCGGTGTGCTGCCTCCCAGCCCCCTCGGCCCCTTCGGATGACGGCTTGATGCCCCTTTTGGTCATACCTGAGGTGTGGGTGCAGGCATCAGGGGCACTGCCTAGACCTGGCTTTGTTTTTGAGTGGAAATCAGGAAGGGCTTGTTCCTGTGGCTTGCACCCTGTTATCCTTATGTCTAACGCTCCTCTAACGTTTCCCTAATGCAGCATGCTGTTGTACTGGTAGGTATAACCTGGTTGGAATGCTTCCCTTCCCGCCTGCTTGTTGTGAGGTTCCCCCCCCCCCTGTCTGGGCCCCCCCACTATGACCATGGCTCTTTTTGTGTCCAATGTCAGGTCACATAAGCCACACTTGGATTTTTCTGCCTTGTTTTTGTCTTTTGCATCTCTGTTTTGTTTTGTTTGTTTCCCCCCCCCCCCATACATGCTGCAGTTTATGGGCTTCATTCTGCATGCTTTCAGTCGCTGTGTCTGGTTCTAATATTCAGGATAAGTATGAGCTACGTATGGGTCACGTCAGAACGGGCCCCTAGGGTTCCTTTGTGCACCAGTTGAATACCTGGTTTCCAGCTTCTCTTGTTGGATTGCCCCCTACAGGAGGGCAGCCAGAAGGCAAGCAATCCGTCATCCCACCAAGATTGAGAAGGACAACAAGGGTCCCACAAAAGCCACCACCACCAAGCTGGTCTACCAGATCTTTGACACATTCTTCTCCGACCAGATTGATCAGAATGACAAGGAGGGTGGGGTGAAGAGGCAGCGCTGTGGGGTTTGTGAGGTGAGGTCTGGTGGTCTTATTGTCCCTTGTAGGTTTACTAAAGGGCGACTCTTTATTTCACTCGGCAACAAGAATGAACTTGGGGGGGAAAATAAATTCTTTTGTAATTGCAACCAGAAGTGGGCCTCCAACAGTCTCTAAGCCAAATTGCTTTAAGTGTCTCCACTTAGTGTAAATGAGCATGTGTTGCTGAGGTGTTGCTGCACTGCACTCCACCTCCCAGGTGTGCCAGGCCCCTGACTGTGGGAAGTGCACAGCCTGTAAGGACATGGTCAAGTTTGGTGGGAGTGGTCGTAGTAAACAAGCCTGCCAGAAGAGGAGGTGAGGTTCTTGAACGTTTGTCTTCTCGCAGAAGAGATTTAGCTTGTAATGCTTGTCCCAGAACATTGTGTACTTGTCTAATGGCTTTCTGCTTAATGTGAAGCATGTTTTCTGGGTGAGTAATGTGGAAGTGACTAAGCATGTACAATATGCTGTAGTCTGGCTTCTCATCTGCTTGGGGAGCTCGAGGGCAGGAAGGACTGAATCTTTGGCCTCAGGGAGCGTAATGTTCATCCGTGTTTATGGCCAGGTGTCCCAACTTGGCTGTGAAGGAAGCCGAGGATGACGAGAACATGGAGGAGGAGGATGTTCTCCCCCCATTGAAGGCCACAGCCAAGATGTCCCAGTACAAGAAGAAGAAGCAGAGTCAGAGCAAGCTGTCTTGGGTGGATGAGCCCATTTGGGTAAATGTTCCGGAACAGTTGCCTCCCCACACAGGTTGGCTGCTCTGAATGGGGTTATCAGCTTTTCTTTCTGTAACTGCAGAAGGAGGGCAAGAAGGAGTACTACATGAAGGTGTGTGTGGATAATGAGATTCTAGAAGTGGGCGACTATGTGTCCGTCAGTCCAGATGACCCGTCCAAACCTCTGTACCTGGCCAGGTCAGCCATCGAATTTAAATTTGACCTCCCAAGAGTCTGTTTTTTTTGCCAGTACCTCATTTTGTTGGATTTAAACTTGTGAACATATTTCCTGCAGGATCACAGCACTGTGGGAGGACAACAATGGCAAGATGTTCCACGCTCACTGGTTCTACCGTGGCACAGAGACCGTCCTGGGGGAGTCGTCTGATCCACTGGAGCTCTTCCTGGTGGATGAGTGTGAGGACATGCAGCTCAGCTACGTTAAGGAGAAAGTCAACGTCTTCTATAAGGCTCCTTCCAACAACTGGTTCATGGAGGTACCTGAACACACACATTCATCCTGGTCCTCTAATTGGGATTGCAGTGCAAAATGGAAGCCTTACGTGAAAGCTGCTCTTTTCAGGGTGGAATGGATGATGATATGAGGGTCATTGAGGATGACGGGAAGAGCTTCTTCTACCAGTTGTGGTATGACGGCGAGTTTGCCCGTTTTGAGACTCCGCCCAAGGTCACATCTTCTGAAGACTGCAAGTTCCGGTGAGTCTCTCCGCCTAGTATGTTGTGTCTTGGGTTACTGGATGTCTTCACATCTTGCTGCACTGGGTTCTGCAGGTTCTGTGCCAGCTGCGTTCGGAATAAGGAGCGTGAGGAGCAGGAGATTCCTTGTGCACTGGAACCCCTGGATGAGGAACATGAGTCCAAAGTGCTGCATGGCCTGGCCTGCCTGAAGGGGGCGCAGTACCGTGTGGGAGACAGCGTATACATGCTGCCTGAGGCATTCTCCTTTGGGTGAGTGGTGGACTGCTCGTCGTGTCAAAATGGAGCTGAACACTGTGTGATCTGCATGTTATATGCCTGCCAGGTCCATTACTGTACATTAAAAGGCTGTGAAATTGAATTTTATGGTATTTAAAAAAAAAAAAAAAGCTGGACTGGTAGTGCAAGTCTCAATTTAAAAAAAGAAAGGGGAAAAAGAAAAGAACATCCCGTAACTGGTAAGAACTGGAACTTGATCTAGTTTCTGCTTTCTGCAAGCTAGGTCATATGGGATAGAAGGGTGGTGGAACAGCTGACTGTTAGCTTTATGGCCTTTTCATGGCACTAGTTCACTGGTTTGCTAGCTTGCACTTTTAAATGTTCAGATTTTAAAAGTTTAAATGTTATTTGCCACCTAGTATAGTAGCATTTGTTGCTTTTTGCCGGAGTCAGATTTACAGGTCATGTGACGGGTTTTTCTTCCTCGTGCTCAGGGTGAAGGCCGCCAGCCCAGTGAAGCGCTCGCACAGGAAGGATGACGTGGACGAGGAGCTGTACCCAGAGTACTACAGGAAGTCTTCAGACTACATCAAGGGCTCCAACCTGGATGCCCCCGAGCCGTTCCGCATTGGCCGCATCAAGGAGATCTTCTGCCTTAAACGCAGCAATGGCAAGGCCAATCAGGCTGAGGTCAAGCTGCGGCTGTACAAGTTCTACAGGTCCATTGCCTTTCCAATCAGTCGATTTGTCGGTGGCTCGTAAACCGTTGGAAATGCTGCCAGTTGCTGGACTGTTTGTCAATGAGTAACATTCACCAGGAAGTTCTTGCTTCATGTGTCTTGCATCTATTGACCGTGTACAACTTAATTTCGTGTGCCCGTGTGTGTGTGGTGTGTGTGTGTGTGTGTGTTTTTTTTTTTTTGACCCCTTTGTTCTCTTACAGGGCAGAGAACACCCACAAGGGGGTTAAGGCAGGTTACCACGCAGACATCAACCAGTTGTACTGGAGCGATGAAGAGGTCACCGTGGACCTGGCAGAGGTCCAGGGTCGTTGTCGTGTTGAGTATGGAGAAGATCTCATTGAGACCGTGCAGGAGTATTCGAACGGTGGCCCTGACCGTTTCTACTTCTTGGAGGTAAGAACAATCTGAGTAGATGTGGTGGGGGGGGCCTGTAGTGAGTAATCAGACCTGAAGTGCCGTCCAAGTGAGGAAGGTACAGTAGAGGGAACCTGTAAACCATGTGTTCCCATTGACCATTGACTTTCGCTTTAGGCTTATAATGCGAAGACTAAGAGCTTCGAGGACCCGCCAAACCATGCGCGTTCCGCTACCCACAAAGGGAAGGGAAAAGGCAAGGGCAAAGGTACAGGATCATCTCTGCCTTTCTCACTCGTACGTGTGCATGCACACCAAACAAATCTGACTTAATGCCCCTCCATAGGAAAGGGGAAGGGCAAGTCCTCCCCCCAGGAGCAGCAGGAGCAGGAACTACAAGAGCCTAAGGTTCCCAAGCTTCGTACTCTGGATGTGTTTTCTGGATGTGGCGGTCTGTCCGAGGGCTTCCACCAGGCTGGTAAGAGAATGGGATGACGTCTCTCGGGGTAAGTCTAAGTTTGGGTGCCTAAATGTTCCTCCCTCTATCAGGCATCTCTGAGACCCTGTGGGCCATCGAAATGTGGGAACCAGCTGCCCAGGCCTTCAGGCTGAACAACCCCGGCTCCACGGTCTTCACGGAGGACTGCAACGTGCTGCTGAAGTTGGTCATGTCGGGCGAGAAGACCAACTCACTGGGCCAGAAGCTGCCGCAGAAAGGTGACGTGGAGATGCTGTGTGGAGGCCCGCCATGCCAAGGCTTCAGTGGGATGAACCGCTTCAACTCGCGCACCTACTCCAAGTTCAAGAACTCTTTGGTGGTCTCCTATCTCAGGTGAGCAAGCATGAAGACAAGACCAACCCGCATTGTCTTCTGCTGTCTAAGAAACATTCCAGCATTTTGATTTAAAATCGTCAGAGAACAAAGGCTTTATTGTGATGTTTTGTTTATCGATTTGTCCCTCAGTTACTGTGACTACTACAGACCCAAGTTCTTCCTGCTGGAGAACGTGAGGAACTTTGTCTCTTTCAAGCGCTCCATGGTGCTGAAGCTGACACTGCGCTGCTTGGTACGCATGGGCTACCAGTGCACCTTCGGGGTGCTGCAGGTAAGGACTGGGTGGAGTGATTTATTGGGGGGGCTCATGATGAAGCTGGGGGGGGTTACAACGTGGCTCCAGAGATGACATTTCTGTCAAATTGAGTAATCCAGATTTGGTGATCTTTTTCAGGCCTACATGCAAACAATCTTTCCCGGCTTTCGAAAGACTGAATATCATTAATGCCATAATCTGTCCAATTCACGGGTGCTTTCTCGGTTCTCCCTTCCAGGCTGGGCAGTACGGTGTCGCTCAGACCAGGCGCAGAGCCATCATCCTGGCAGCCGCCCCGGGCGAGAAGCTGCCACGTTACCCTGAGCCGCTGCATGTGTTCGCCCCCCGAGCCTGCTCTCTGAACGTGGTGGTGGACGAGAAGAGATATGTGACCAACGTCACACGGTAAGAATCTTGTCTGTAGGGGCCTCGTAACTCCTAATGAAGTGGGGTTCAGTTGCCAGAATTTGCTAGCTGTGTCTATTGGGCACATGGTAAATTAGGTTTTAATGTGCACTAATTCAGATGCACTCTTGGGATATAGACGGGCTTTAAGACTCTCACCTTGCCTGGTCTTTTTAGGGGTAACGGAGGACTTTACCGAACCATCACCGTGCGGGACACGATGTCCGACCTGCCCGAGATCCGGAATGGGGCATCGGCCCTGGAGATTTCCTACAATGGGGAGCCCCAGTCCTGGTTCCAGAGGCAGATCCGTGGCTCTCAGTACCAACCTATCCTGCGGGACCACATCTGCAAGGTGGGGTTAAGAAGAGTCTTTGGGGGGGGGGG
>JAABNX020000052.1:16397001-16409761 GCA_015163995.2 Mormyrus lacerda | reverse complement strand
GCTGTCATCACAGAAGCCTCATCTGCCAATGAAGGGGTTTACAACTGCACTGCCACCAACAGGCTGGGGAGTGACACAGCAACAGTGTTTGTCACCATGACAACCAGCACCAGCACCAGCACCAGGACCAAGATGATAGTCGGTACATACATTCTGTTACATTAATTTTTCAAAGTACATTGAACTTGTTCTGTGTAGCTTGGTCCCCAAAAGACTTGGTTTTTGCTGCTTTTTAATACTAATTTAATATGACAAGACACAACTCTGTCTAATGTCTGAATTTCTCATTACGTCTCTCCCAGGTTACTTCATCATCATCATCATCATCATCATACCCTTCATCGTAATCTTTCTATGTATCCTTTGGATAACTTACAAAATGAAAAAACAGAGAGGATCATGGTCCTTTATCAGAATGCAGAAGATCACCACAGAAACAAACGGAGCAGCAACGAGTCTGACTGTTGCTAACGGAGCACAGAACTAAGTTCTTCAAAGACCTCAGCTGAGGGACAGTCAGAAGACAGAGAAAGCAATGTCGCCAGGTTTGATCAGCTGGTTTCCGTGATAAGCCCACACACTCATTTACATCAATGTTATAGTTTTACTACCTTGTAAATAGTCTGTAAAGTTTGCAAACTAGCCCAACACTTCTGCTGTAGATGTAGATATGTTACCCGGGTTCGAGTCTCCGCCTGTATCACATATGTGTGGAGCTTGCATGTTCTCCCCATGTCGTCGTGGGGTTTCCTCTGGGTACTCCGGTTTCCCCCCACAGTCCAAAGACATGCTGAGGCTATTTGGATTTGCTAAATTGCCCCTAGGTGTGTGTGTGTGAGTGAATGGTGTGTGAGTGAATGGTGTGTGAGTGTGCCCTGCGATGGGCTGGCCCCCCGTCCTGGGTTGTTCCCCGTCTCGTGCCCATAGCTTCCGAGATCTGGCTCCGGACCCCCCGCAACCCAAAAAGGATAAGCGGTTTGGAAAATGGATGGATGTAGATATGTAGATGTAGAAATCATTCCTGCAACATGCATGGTTTGTTCTCCAGCAAACTTATAACTGCTAGCTTCTGGGATACAGCAAACGGGAGAACTGGCCACTGTCACAATCCGCATCTACAATTAGTCTGGAAGCCAAATTACTTATTATGTGGCTTTGGACTTTCCATTTTTTGGTACTGTGTGATTAAACATAAAGCCCTGTGCAAAATAATGGGCGACTGTGGATATTAGTCGATAAGCGTTAAAGTGAATCTGAAATGTATATAGATCTTATTGTCCTATGGAAGATTTTGACATATAGCTCAGTTATGATGGATAACAGTAAGTCTACATTTTTATCATTTTTATTATATGTTAAAATCGTTGATTATGTGATTTACATGTTAGTAAGACAAAAAAGAACTGTATTAAAGAAAACACTTTTGTAACATAAGAGGGCCAAAATGTAAACTAATGAAAATTTGTGTACCTGCAAAAGAGATTTTAAAAGTTTGACAAGTGAAACGTTATACAATGGGCGAAGTTACATGGAAGGTGTTCTAAACCCTCCCACGCACATTTACTAGTAAATAATTAATGTAGTGTTAAGTTTGTAATAGCTTTTGGGGTGCAGTCATGCAGCGTCACCACCAGAGGGGGCAGTGAGTTCCAGTCTCACTTTCGCGAGATATAAAAAGTCACAATGACCATTATTATTTCACATGTAATATTCTTATATTATCAGAACTGAATTTTAATAAACAACCATAAAAACAAACATTCAAACTAAAAAACAGAGTTCATGTTTTTTGAATCCGCAGTGGATCGCACGTGAGCATAAAAAGGCCTCATCCCGCCTTGGGAATCCCCGACTTCTCATCTTGTACCTACTAGGATAAGTTCCAGGCCCATCAAGACCCCGTGTGAAAATGTTTGATTATGGAGGATGGGGAAGAATCTGCTTCTGTAGTGGGAACATAAGAATAACAAAACCACACATTAAGCTAAAACTATCTAGAGTATCATCAAAACCACTAAAAATCCCCTCGGGCTTTACATTTTAACGAGATAACAATCAGTGAACTACAAGCACTTGTCATGACCAATGATCAGTGTATTTCAATAACAAGTTGTCTTATCTAGCTGAAGTCTGGCATCAGATGACAGCTGTGGTACAGAGGGTAACCGGTCCTATATCCAGTTTTCTTCTCTGTTTCATTCTTTCTTGTTAATTTAATAGTTATGAAAATGATGAGTTGGTAAAATGTCTAGAAAGGCGTATCAAAATCACCTCTGTTACTTTATATCACAAAGTAACGAGACACTAAAATACAAATGGGATTATAAAGTAAAAACAGCATTGTTTGCATTATAAATTACTAAACAGCATATTTAATCTTTCTTTTCTTCCATTGTGTTTTACGAGGTAGGCAATACAGTAACCAGCTGACGTCCTTTACTTTAGGCCTATTTTCTTTTGACCTGAACTAGAAATTTCAGAAATATGCCACATAAATGACTAATTTTACATCACTGCCCCACCCTGTGTGTGTGGAATTTGTATGTTCTCTCTCTCTCTCTCTACGTCAGGGATGTCAATCTCCAGTCCTGGAGGGCTGGAAGCCCTGTGTAGCTTTAGTTCTTTCTCTGTTCCCACATAAATGATACGGTTCAAGAGCCGTGTGGTAATTTGCATAAGGAGTTGCAAGTGTGTTACATGAGCGGAAACCCAAAAATGTTCAGGGCTCCGGCCCCCCACAACTGGAGTCTGACACCCCTGCTCTACATGATCCGGTTTCCTCCAGCAGCCTGAAGAGGTGCATCGGCTATAAAACTTTAAACTGCCTGTGGTGGACTGGCATCCCGTCCAGCATGTACCGCTGCCTTGTGCCCTTTGTTGCCTGGGATGGACTCCATGACTCCACAGAGGTGGATAGCTGAGACATCTAATTGGGTTTCGCTTACATTAAATGACGCATTAATTGATAGCGAATAAAATCAGCGATTTCACCAGACTTTATAGCGCCACCGTGAGGCAATAGTTATCATATTCCTTCGGAATACTTTATGAAACTGCCGTGCAGAAATTGCATTCGAGGGACGCGTAAGTTTAAGATAAAACAGTGGAAGGCGTCAGTATTTGACCTTAACATTGCAATCACTGCAAAGTAAAGTAAATGAGGCTCGGCTCCTTTAAGAATTAGGATTTGGGAGTGACGCGGTTATGAAAGCCAGTTTATCCTTCTTTGCCTTGCAAAGAAAACCTAGTAGGCTGGATAGACTGCTTGCTAGACGGGGGCGGGGGGCACGAAACATTTGCCATCACACGAAAAAGGACACTTATGGGAGGAGTCTGAGCGTCGACTGCATATCATCGTTTGAGAACAACACGTCCGCAGGATTTGGGGATAAGTTTGCGCGGAGTTTCTTTGTGTTGGGGGATATTGTTGGTAACGAGGCAGGGGCGTCAGCATGGATTGGGGCACAGAGCTGTGGGTAAGTTCAGAATTAAAATAAAAGAAACTAAAATACATAAAAATGCAGGTCAGAACCTCTTATCTGCGTCTGTTGCCAATTGATTTAAGCAATTGCTTAAAGGCTGCCACTTAGTAGTAGCTATAATACTAACACATCGTAAATACTCCTGCCTGGTGAAACATGTAACTTTAGTGAGTTTAAAAAAGTTTTTTCCCTACCTTTCTTCCCCCCGTGAGCCCGCGATCGCTTCGTTTTTCCCGTGTTTGCGCGGTTCTCCTCCCTATTCGCAGTTTATAAGTGACACATCTACGGCTGAAGTATGGCCTTCGCCCACCAAGTTACCGAGTCAGGCTGCCGGTTAAGTTAATAACTCATCCGGTCCATCCTTTTCCGCTCATGCGGTCAAACCCAATGTCGGGTGGGATCGATGAAAAAAGAACCGTACTTTGCAATAGCCCCTTAAAAATTATGATTTTACAAGTGTCCGATTTGTGTAATTTTATTTGTGCAGTAGTTATTTGATTATTAGAGCACGATCATTTCTGGCACACTGAGGTGGCTTGAAGGTGGCTGCGGTGCTTAACTAGTACAATAAGGATTTCTCAATCGGCAATGCTTAAAAACTTTTTTTAAATGAGCATAATTCCTTCTGTTCCAAAGAACAGAATTCCTTTGTCATTTACAGTGCAAGGAAATTTCTCATGAGTTATCGTATGTTATTATTATTAGGATGAGTTATAGTAATGGGACAGACATGCAGTAAGGGTTTCAAAATAAAGGTGTATGTCGACGTTTGCGGATAACCGTGGGTGTGTGTGTGGATGCGTCCTTCTGTTGCTTGGTAATAGTGTTTTCGTTTTACCTTAATTGAATGCCCTGCAGTTTTTTATGAGATTTAAAAAAACAATTGGTAAATAATTGTTTTGAATGCTCGTTGGAACTTTCATTTAGTTTGTAACGTTTTTCGAGTCTCATATAGAATACAAAGACACAACATTAGTAAATGTAAGATGTTTAATCGGGGATAAATATTGCTCTTACAGTCTTAGTAGCAGAGTTGTAGTACGTATTTAGATATGTAGATGAAGGAGAGAAAGTCGGTGCTTTAACAATTTGGCATGAGGGGAAAGGTTCACGGTGAGAATCGGGATTTGCGGTGGTGACTAACCACGTCCGGTTCGGGTGTGCGCCGACTTTATGGATGACTCTTGACTCGGGACTAATTGACTGTCGGACCCTTTGTTCAGCGTCTAGTAAATCACGGTGTTGGGACGACGCGTGTGACTCATGGGAATCTTAATGAAACAGTCAGTCGGACATTACTTAGTGAGTATCACCCTGACGGGGTGTTGAGGGCTGCCGTAAGGAGCCGTGATTTGCGTATTCCGCCATGCAGGAACCTGTGAATGCTGTTATATCAGCAATCGGATGGGCGAACGCCGGCATATGTAAAGGTGTTTTATCTCTGATGGTTTTTCGGGCGGGTGGGGTCACACTTAGGTAGCATAACAGACATGAACAGTATCGGTATTCCTTGGTTCTCGTTGTGAATAAAGTCTCGACCCTCCCACTTGCTAGATCATAACATATGAAGTACATCCGCGGCCGCCTTGGGAATGCCAATGATCCGCTTTCCAGACCCCGTCTTTACAGCAGTTTCTGCGTCCACGCTGACCTTGATGCTCTACTTTAGACGGGGGGGGGGGGGAGTAGAAGAGTGTTTCTGACCTCATTAATATACCTCCCCCCTCCCATCCCACCCCAGCCCCTTCCTTGTACAGGAACGCCAGCCTAATTAGTACTGCCCTAATTTCCTGCAGTCAGGATGGCGGTTTTGTTCATGAATTTTATGTTCACTTTTGTCTTGCTGTTAACCCCACACACCCCCAATCGGTGTTAAGACAGGCTGTTTGGTGACACTGATGGCGTTTATGATCAGGATTTGCTGTTCATTGTGCTGCAACATAGTGGGACGAGTTGATGAGGAAGAATATGTGTGGACTTGGAGGTGCAAAGGCGATATTTACATAGATTTCACGACTGTTATCGCCAGAACCTGTTTCTGGAATAGTGCTTGTTTCGTACTTCCTCATGAGAGGCTTTTCCAAAGCGTTTGCTCATGAAATTAGTTGCTTGTCTGATCGTTTTCTTCCAAATTGACCTGTGGATTTTGTACATTTTCCGGGCAGTTGTCGCTTAAGTTTACTGGAGCTGAGGGCTCTGGGACTTGAACCAGCAAACTTTGTGTGTGTTTCTGTGTTGCCCCTTACCTCGCAATGCGCCCCCCGGCACTGGAGTGCAGACTAGCCTGGATTCTCATGCTCTTGTCACATGCAGCCCGTTTCCTGCATCGTTGACTGGTGGAATTGGGCCTGGTTTGTGCTGTCGCTCGCTCGAGGCCCATCCCTGGTTCCTGACCTCGGCGACTCCGCACGGCAGGCCAAGGATAAACGGTTTTGTGTGACGGCGGCTGAAGGACATCAACTTTCGGCAAATAGTTTTGGACTGAATCCTGGCCTGGCCCAGTGTGACACTGCGGCCTTTATTTTCATTTAGTCATTCTTACACGTATACAACATTCTGGCAGTAAATCTGCAGGCTCGTCACCTGCTGGATTGATTTCTTTTCCTCCTTGAAGGCAGGGAGAGAAACTTAAGTTCTGCTGGCTGCTTTCCTTGCGGACGACGGTTCTTGTTGCAGTGAAAGTAGCGTCGGTTGATGGAGCCGCAGTGGCCAGTGGATCCATCCGCTACTCCCACTGCCTCACACCAATCCAGTGCCTGATCAAAGGTGATAGTCTCAGGGCTGAAGAGATTCCAGAGAGTTTGTCATGTGCGCAGTAAACAATCGGTGACACTATGCAGTGAAAATCTTACCCCGCTGGGGTTTTTATTTATCTTTGTAAAAGTGGTTTATGCAAGTAAACGTGTGCTTTCGGTCCCCAGTAAACATAAATTAAACAAATTACACTAAAACAAATTAAGATGCTTGCAGTAAAATGAGGAATATGAGTAAAGTTATGAATTCATGCGACAATATGCCATGTAAACAATATACAAACAATGTAATATATAAACAGAGTGAAAGAGTGAACATCTAGTTCAATGAGAGGTGGGTAACTGGACAGTCCTATGGGTTGTTAGTGCAACAGACAGACATCACCTGCACCTCTGTGCCAGCCACCCTGGCCAGTATCAGATGCCTCTTCCTTGAGTAATAGGTTATGATATCGGTGCTGGTACATGGAAGAGATACTTTGTTTAAAAATGTGATGTCATGTCAGTTTCTTTAAAGTCTTAGATGTGATATTTGGGTGCCTCTTTGGGAAATGGTGTCCAGAAATAGGGGATTTAAATGGGTCTGACCCACATTGACCGTTCAGCATGTGCTGTAGGGTTTCCTGTTGGTTTGTGAGATCTGTGGTCACTAGCGAGTCCTGGCCAATGTGCTATTTAGAACACGGCAATACCACAGACCTGTCACACAGGCTGCTGTGCTCTGTGCTGGAACAGGGAATCTGATTTGAGGAGCTGCGTCTCAGGTAGTTAGAAATTATTTGACTATAATCTGAAATCAGGATTGGTGCAGGGAGTGACATGGGTGGCTCGGGGATAGTGCTGTCGCCTCAGTTTAGATTCGAATCCCAGTTCCGCTGTTTCTGTGCAGGTTGTATGCTCTCTGAGTTAAACTTTTGAGGTATTTTTGTTTTACTTCTTCAACTGGTTTGTGTTTCAAAACTGACTTCTCTTCGTCACTGAGTGCTGAAGCTGTTGTTTCTACAGGTGGATTTAAACGTGGAAATGCAGGCAGACTGGTTTGGGTTTGGTCTTGTGCAGCCAGTTGAGTTTCTGGCAGCCCCATTATTGTTCTGCTTATAGGGAAAAGTGCCCTTCTTACCAAAAAGGGGCCTTTTTAGGAGGCGCCGCTCACGTCGGCCATGGGCACGGAGTCGCACGCGCCCCAGGCAGCGGAAATGCGCGCTGGCTCTCGTTTCTTGATTCTTGTTACAAATCAGCCTCCTTTGTTTAGAAACTGCAAGGTTTGTGTGTCTTTAGTGTCAACTGAGTAACCCCGTCTACCACCACTGGGTGGAGTGTTGGGGATCGACATGGCCGAACACGTCCGGGGAGGGATTCCCGACACCCCTCCCTTGGTCTGTATGCCAGGTAGTTACTGTAAATTTAAGTGTTGAGGGGGTGCAGCATGTCCACACATGATGAGATGGGGATAGCATTTTCACCCTCTGGGTGAGGGCGGGGGGGTTGTGATCTATTTGTATCCTCCAGTTCCTTTAGGTAGACTTGATCTTCCTTGATCTGTAGGAAGAGAATCTTCTTTCCTTGTGTAAACCATTAGGGTGGTGGGTGTGACGCATTGTAGTTCAGTAAGGGGTCAGGGATTGCCTGTGCAAGAGTAACTTTTTTTTTCTTCTCCTTTTTCTCGTCTATTTGCAAACCAAAAATGTATAGGAGCTTTGCCCCACCCCCCCTTTCCTCATTGATGGAGAATTTGAGGGTGGAGATGTGGTGACAGTCACATGGTTTGTGCTTCTTTAAAATGCTGAGTGACGCGCCGCGTGCTTGGGTGGGTGTTGCGGGAGCCGGGTTCAGATCTGGCGCGGGTTCCATTTTGTCAAGTTTGACGTTTTCTGGGGTGACTCCCCTGTCCGGTGTTGTTCCCGACGTTGTGCCCATAGCATCTGGGAGAGGCTCCAGACCTTCGCGACCCTGCATAGGACAAGCAGCTACGGAAAATGGATGGATGGAGCTTTTTTGTCAATTTACTCTGGTTGCTTCTCATGATATTCAGATTAATTCATGAGTTCTTTCCGTCCATCCGTCCTCTGCAATGGCCAGCCGCGTCCACCAGGGGCGTGTGCACCCTGCTTTGTGTCTTGGGCTTTGCTGTGTCTGCTCCAGATTGATGACACCTATAATTAGCAGCTCCCTGCGTTATGAGGGTGAATACGCATGCTATGCGTTCCCTCGGTATCAGTGCGTTCCTCCGGGGATTTCGGTCCTAGCAGTGATGCCGACGAGTCAGTCATGTGGAAAGCTCACTTGGTCGCCTGGTATATGTAGTTCTGTGGTGCAGATTAGTAGTTTTTTTTTTTTTTTTTTTTTCTCCCCCCCTTCCTAGACCAGTGGATACAACTGTGTTTACCTACCAGTAAGGCTGCAGACTGGTTCTTGGGGGTGAGTGTGGCTGCCTGGGTTGGCTCTCATTACTGTAGTGGGTAATAAGCCCCACCCATCTTAATGCCGTCTCTCTCCACAGGACCAGTGCGACACGATTGATAAGCACACGCAGTCCGGCCTGGAGCTGGTGGAGAAGTATGTGAAGTTTGTGAAGGAGCGGACGGAGATCGAGCAGCAGTACGCCAAGCAGCTGAGGTGAGGCTCCGGCGCCGTGCCGGACCTCCACGGGATCTCTGGCCAGCTCCAAGTTCCCTCTCTTTCGTTCTTTCGCACTCTCACCCTCTTCCTGTTGTTTCCCCTCAATGCCACTATCTTTTGCTCCTTCCTTAGAGGAAGTGGGAGTGGGTAAATGTCTGACAAAGAGGATGTGTTGAGAGAAAAATGACAAACACTGCAGTTTGTGGTTTGGAGAAGGTGGCAGCGGTGCCCTTGTCCCCGGGGGCATGTGATAACCCTCTGGAAGCTTCAAAACCGTGCCCAAGTGGATGACGAACAGCTTTGCCAAAGTTGGATATGTGCAGAACCCATTGATTTAAATTTTTTTTTCTTTTCTTTGTGTGACGGCTTTTTGAGAATGTGCTGCTTTTGTTTGTCAGCGTAGGCTGTGCAGGGGCTCATATCGGCTGTGTAAACAGCAGAGGCGTCGCCGATTGAGGGCAGGGGTGGCGTTTAGATTTCTGGCTTTTTTTTTTAAATGAATCGCTACCTTTTCATAATCCTCTTGGTATTCAAAGGAAAGTCATGCATTTGCTGCATCCTTCTTGTTGTTACCTGATTACTGTTTGCTGATAAGTTACTAATCGCGTTTGGATGTTGTGCATATGAATTGTGAATTTTCCCCCTGCTTTGCTCGAGTTGTCGGTCTGAATCTTGATTTTTGCTATGCGGCATCGAGCTGGATGGTGGCCCCAAATGTGCAGAAGTGTGAACTCGCCCCATTTTACTTTTAATTTCACTACAACTTGCCACCCCCTCCAGCTCCCGTCTGTCGCATCCCAACCCTTATTCTCAGTTAATGGTTGACGTGAGGCAGCAGTTTGCTGGTTTTCTCTGGAGAGGACATAGACACTGTGTCCTTAGTGTTGGTTCCCGCTGACCTGTTCTGACTGGATTGTCCCTCTTGCAGGAACTTGGTTAAGAAGTACGCGTCAAAGCGAGGCAAGGAAGATCAGGAAAACAGGTGAGGGGAGCCGGAGCGAGCGGCAGGGAATCTGTCCGTCCGTCCGTCTCCTGGCTGCTTATCCCGCTCAGGGGGGCCCGGCTCCCTGGAGCCTGTCGCCGGCACGGGGACGGGCCGCACCTTGGATGGGCTTCACACATACAGTCACCCTCTGGATAATTTAGGGATACCAGTCGGCCAAATGCAAAGTAAATTTTCCTGGTGGCGCAAGTATTGCTGTTTTCTTTTTTGCTTTTTGCATTTCCACATAATCAAAGTATGGGACTTTGATTAGGTTTTATGGCAGCTTTGTGGGATAAAGAATCTTCTGGAAGGATTCTGGGCCTCCAAAGGCCTGGAACTGACAGTTCTTGTGGTAGATCTCGCCAAGATTAGAAGCAGGACAGCAGGAATGTAGGTTTTTCTTTTTTTTTTTTTTTTGTCATCCCAGAGTTGATTCATCGCTAGGTGGGTTGCGTTCTCGCCGTGTATCGTGGGGGTGCCATTGGCCTGGTTTAGGCTGGAGCCCTGTTTTAGCTGCTGGAGCTTGGTGTCACGTCACTGACGGTCATCGGTTTGGGTGAAAAATGGGCCACAGCATATATCAGATTATAGCTAAAGTGACGCGATCGAGAGTCTCTACACTAATGCTTCTCCCATTTCATTCACCCAACGCCTCACCTCCAGGTTCACCAACCACCAGTCCTTCCAGGACATCCTGAACGAGATGAACGACTACGCTGGGCAGCGGGAGGTCATCGCCGAGAACATGATGATCAGGATCTGCTGCGAGCTCACAAAGTATCTACAGGAGCTGAAGCAGGAGCGCAAGTCGGTGAGGGAGTGTGAGATCAAAGCAGGAGATGGGGTGGGGGGGTTATTTCAGCCCTCACACCACAGGTCTCCTTTTTGTGCCTCCTTATGAAGGTCACATGACAGTGTTACAGCACATCATGGGGATTTCCAATCAACATAGACACATGTTGGTTTTTCATGTCTGAAATTCTGCCTGAGACTAACATTGGGTGAATCTCAATGTGCTTGACCGTACTTGTGTTCTCATATACCCGTTTTATGTCGTCTTCCACTGTCAAAGACCAGTTCCAATATTAAGAATAAAAGTACAGAGGATGGTAAAAATCCTTGGATCTTGGCCTTGCTGTGCTCCAAATGTCAAGGATACATCAGTCGCATCCTCGCCGAATGTGACCAATCCCATTATTCATTGCACCCCATTTGCTTGTTCTTGGAAGGCGAGTTAACAAGGTCTTGCCAAGACCGCAAGTACGATCTTTGCATTCTTGGTATTGAGATTCACCCACTGCCATTGTTTGTCTGGTTCCTTTCACCTCTGACCATGTGTACCCATGACCTTTGACCTCTGCAGTATCTACTGGAGGCAAAAAGGGCCCAGCAAAGCCTGGAAAACAGCTACAAGCAGCTGGAAAGTGTGAGTGACGATTCAGCCGTCTGTCTGTCTCATCTGCCGTGTCATAGTCGCATGGCGCAGGAGGCACGCAATTGGCTGCTGGTAGATGAACGGTAGTGCCCCCTTTTGTGCAGAGTAAGAAGCGCTTTGAGCGGGAGTGGCGGGAGGCGGAAAGGGCAGCCCAGTACGCGGAGAAGACAGACCAGGACATCAACGCCACCAAAGCTGACGTGGAAAAGGTACAGTGCCGGACCTGAGATGATGCGCGCCAGTCCCTTAATTACCACCTGATAAGAGGTTGATCATCAGGAAGGCAATATGATGGATAAATTCTCTCCCCCCCCATCTGCACATGCAGGCCAAGCAGCAGGCACACCTGCGCACGCACATAGCGGAGGAGTGCAAGAACGAGTACGCCTCCCAGCTGCAGAAGTTTAACAAGGAGCAGAACCTGTTCTACTACAGCAGCATCCCTCAGGTCTTCAACGTGAGTAGCCCCACCCTCCCAGGTGTCAGGGCACGCCCACACGTTGGAGACACCGTGTTTCATTGGTGCCTGTGGGGTCCTGAACGTGGCTGTCTGGAGCTGGGAAGCTGGTTCTCCTCCCGGGGGGTTGAAAGAAGAGTAGGAAGGGACAGCTTGAACTGGGACAGCGGGTGGAAGGTGGTTTGAAGGTTTATGTGCTTATGTAAAATGTCCGCCTGCGGGGCACAAACTGCGTTGCCCGCAGAAGCTGCAGGACATGGATGAGAGACGTGTCCGACGGCTTGCGGAGGGATACGTGCTGTTCGCCGACACGGAGAAACAGGTGCTGCCCATCATCGGCAAGTGCCTGGAGGGCATCACCAAGGCGGGCTCCAATATTGACAGCCAGCAGGTAGTGTGCCTTCGCCGCTCAGCGCCCGCTCACCTCCTGCTCAGCGCCCGCTCATCTCCCGGCCATGTCAACGCACTCAGCGGGCGTCTGTGTGGCCCACAGGACTCGCTGACGCTCATCGAGCAGCACAAGTCTGGCTTTGAGCGCCCGGGAGACCTGGAGTTTGAGGACTACAGCCAGGGCATCAACCGCACGTCATCAGAGAGCAGCCTGGGCACCCCCAAGGGCCCGCTGGAGCTGCTGGGCAAGAACAAGAACAAGCTGTGGCCGTTCAGTAAGAAGAGCAAGGTAGGCCTGCCTGTGCCGCCAAGTTCGCGGGAAAACAGTCACACTCAGGCCTGCACTCGCACTAGGGACATACCCCCTCCAGCAGGTCCATACACACCATGTGGTCTGTTGATAGCATTTTCCCTGGGGAAGGGACAGCGCAGGGACCATCCCGCCCCGTCCAAGAGGCTGTACACCTGTCTGTGGATCACCTACACTGTGCTCCATGATCCGTTTTAGCCGGGAGTTCCTAACTGGAAGTCCGTCAGCCGGCTGGCTGCTAACGTTAGCCTTGGGTTAGGATCCCCGAGGTGGGAACAGTAGGATAGAACACCTCCCAAAGACCCCCCCCCCCCCCACCCCCATACACC
>JAABNX020000052.1:16384681-16394726 GCA_015163995.2 Mormyrus lacerda | reverse complement strand
CCCCCCCCCCCCCCCCCCCCGTAGCTCACATGCACCTGCAGGGGGAGCCTCTCACTGGGCTTACATCACCCCCCAGCGAGGCCCTGCTCAAGATGAAGGGCGTGTATGAGAAGAACCCTCAGATGGGAAACCCAGACAGCCTGTCCCCCCAAATAACACAGACCGCCCAGAACATGGAGAGACTGCGGGGAGAGCTGGCCAAGTACGAGGTGAGTTCTTAGTCCCCCCCGATTGCCCCCCCCCCGAGTTGGTGGCTATCCTCACTATCTGCTTGGTGTTTCAGTCATGGCTGACAGAGGCGGGGGGTCGTGGAGAGACCGTGCGCTATGCAAGCCATCTGAACAATAACGGCGCCATCAACAGGTGAGGCACATTTTACATACACTCCCCCCCCCCTCCCCCCTGTTAAACCCATAAAAATGACTCTTTCTTCACAGGGGGCTGTGTGGCTCAATGGGGTGGGGCTACAGCTCACCAGTCCATTCAGAGTGGTTTCATTGTTGGATTCCTGAGCGTTTGGGTTTTTTAAAACCTTCAATTTCTCCAGTTCACTAACTGCCTGCTAATGCGGCCCCATGGTAATTAACTCTCGACGTGCTTTTTGGTTGTCACAGGCCCAGCAATGCTCACTCTGGGGAGGGTGACCTCTCCCAACCCATCTACGCCGAATTTGAGGATGACTTTGATGACGAGGAGCTCGACACGCCCATCGGCCAGTGCATGGCGCTCTACAACTTCCCAGGTAGCGAGCTAATTGCCTTGTGGGCACTTTGAAACACCCCCCAAGTGCTGTTGACACACCGATTTAAGCCGCTTAATTAAGTTACCTTAATTAGTTAACAGCTGAACATTAACAGAACAAGTGGAAAGAATTCTGTGTCTGTGTAGGATAAAAAATGAACATAACATTTTGTTGTTCTTGAGTCTATTCAGATTAATACCCAGTAGAAGGCGCTGTAGAATTTGTCATGGGGGGGGTTTCCGAAGTAAGTGCGTTATCTCTGAAAAAAGCTCAGGTTTCCCAAGCAGTTTTTTTTCCAGAAACAGGTCGTCCAGGAAGCCTATGCTTGTGGACCTGCGCCTGCGCCTGCGAGTTTCGCCATAGCAGACTTGTTCCCAGCCTCCTTTGATCTGTTTTGATCTCTGCTGTGTTTCGGATGCTGCTATAATGGAATTTTGCCTGTCCACCCCCCCTCCCCACCCCCACAGGGTCCAGCGAGGGGACCCTATCCATGCAGGAAGGAGACGTACTGAGCGTCGTGGAGGAAGACAAGGGTGATGGTTGGACCCGGGTTCGACGCACCAATGGCGATGAAGGCTACATCCCCACCTCCTACGTGAAGATCACCATCCCTCAGTGATTTCCCCCCCCCCCCTCAAAACACGAAGCAGTCTGTCATGAATCCAGGAGAGACTTTGTCAAGGATTTTCTTTTTTATTGGCTCGCTGGCTGCAGATTTGGCACTATGGACTAATGAAAGTGCCCCCACCGTTCCTAGGATGTGTACTTTTTTACTTTGGCCACAAGGGGGCGAGAGCCGCACGTGTATGTGTGTTTTCCCCCCCAAATCAACACTAATTCCAGCTGGACCCGCCCCTCATTTCCCGATTTCTCATAGCCCCCTGCTTTCCATACATTCCCTGCGTTTGATTTTTATCAACATTTCTGCCTTGCAGACGGAATGCAGTCTTACATGCAGCGTGGGTTGACCCCGGTGCTAACCCCCCCCCCCAAAAAAAAACCAAGTCAGTGGTGAGGTGGGAGGGGTTAGTGATCAGTACCTGTGGAGTGTGTATGTGTATCTGATGCAAATCTTGCCCTCTTCAACTCCTCAAGCCAATGTACAGTATTGTACGCCCAGACTGATTATGCCAGTGCTGGGGGGAGGTACCTGGTGGGGAATTGGGGAGGGGGGGCGACCCTGACTGACGTTTCGAGCCACATTCCTTAAAGCGACAGTCATGCTGGCTGGCTTTTTTTTTTGTTTTTAACATCAGATGCAAATATATGCTACACATATTTCAATATTGTACACTTCACTTAGGACTAACACACAGGATGACATTATATACTCTCTCTGTGCACACGCACCCTCCTACACAGGAAGTGTTTTAACAGAAAATCAGACTGCTGATATAGGATTTCTGTATTTATATAAAATAATATATTTTAGCACAAAAGCCACTATTGTACTTAGCTTTTTCCTATATAAAGTGAAGTTTTATGAAAGTGAGATGTCTGCCTGTATGGAGGCGGGACTGGTTACGTCTGGTTTACAGCTCTGGTGGTTTCGGAGCCGCGTGGGGGAGGTGGGGGTCACGTTATGCCCCCTTCCCAGCCACTTTTATTTTATATTACCTGTATATGCAAATGGACACTGTTTCCATGGTTTTAATGGAATATATAAATAAACAGTAGGATTGGAAGGAGAAAATGTTGTGTTTTTTTTAATTTTATTTTATTTAAAAAAATCTTACCTGGGGGGGGTGGAGGGGGTGCACTGTATCCTGCCATGTTTCCTTGTTGCACCTCCCCCACCTTTGGTGTACAGTCTTTGCTAAAGACCCCAGTGCTGAAGGGGAAAAAAACGAAACGGCCTTTTCTAAGAGACTCCGGCCTGCAGCAGCAGCAGTTTCTCCACTTTAACATTAATATTAAGTTGTCATATTTCAGCGTAGAAGCGGCTGGGGCAGACAAAGCATGCTGGGAAATGTGCCTGCATTGTTGACTGTGGCACGGCCTGTCTGCAGTTGAACTTCCTCGTGAACCACAGAATCTGACGGCTGAGAGGCTTCCTCCTGCAGATGGGAGCCCCCCCAGCGAGTGATTTACGGGCATAAATTGGGGGGGGGGCAGTTGCTAATGCTGCACATGTTCACATGTCCTCACTCTCGGTTTCACTGCGACGCCTTGCCGCACGTGGGCGGCCCCGAGTCTGAGCGTGCCGCAGAGCGCTAGTAACAGGAAGCGGGGGCTGGTTAGTACTGAGAAGGCTTTCCCTGGCCCCCCCCAGCTGCAGGCGCCACCCTGCAGGACGCCTCGGAGAGCGAGCGAGTGCGTTTTCTGCAGTCAGGCTCCGACTGGCCAGCACGCGCTTGGGGTGCCGGCGATCTGCTCGCCGGGGTGGAGGCACCATGGACCTCTGGAGGCAGTGTACTTCCTGGCTGGTGCGCTGTCAGGTGCTGCCCCAAACTCACCGGCTGGTGTGGGACAGCGCGCAGGTGTGCGAGTTGGCGTACGCGCTGCGCGACGGCGTCCTGCTCTGCCAGCTGCTCAACAACCTGAAGCCCCAATGCATCAGCCAGCGTGAGATTGTCTTGCGGCCGCAGTTGTCGCAGGTGTGTTCGCGCTCGTCCCCCCCCCCCCCACCCACCCTTAATTCCAAAGCCACCGTCTACGATGCCGTGACTCTGCCCAGCAGTGAGCGGTGAAGCGGCGGTGCCGTTACTCGCCCTGGGGTCAGGATGGTCCTATTTTTCGGAGACCGTAAGCTCCGATAATCGACCCACTAGGTCCTGCTTTGCATGCAGCCAGTAACGCAGTACAGTCGCGGCACTGCTCAGCTTGCAGCTTTGTATCGGTTTTGCGTCAAAGGTTTGCTCTTTTCCTCTTTCTGCAGTGTTGTTTTATTTTCTCTTTTGTGTTTTCTAACAAGCGTAAAACCAGGGCTGCTGGAATCCAGTGTAGGACTGATAAATGTATCACTTGATACAGTTAATCACTGCTGCCAATTTTTTCACTTTTTTGAATTAGATTTTATTTATTTTATTATAAGATTTAGTGCTTAAGTGGCTACTGAAGGAAAGTTTTTCTTTTTTCAATAAATACGGCCACATGCCAGTTTTGGTTCTGCTGGGTAGGTTTCACTGGAACAACATGTGACAGGAACCTCATTCAAGAGCGCAACTGGATGACCTGTCTCTCTCTGACTGTCTCCCAGCCTCTGACCCATCTGCAGAGCCTCAGGCTCTGACTGCACCCCCAGGCATACCCTCCCACCCGACTCCAGATCTCACTCTAACCGCGGGTCATTCAAGTCACGGTCCTCGAGGTCCGAGCACTGCTGGTTTTCCCAGCCTTCCTTTACATGTAAGTCAGACTGGACTGCTGTCAGGCGATGGCCCGGAATCTTCCACCGAGGTCGCCACCATCTCGCCAATCAAAATCGGTAATCATTAAACTAACCAGCTGGGAGATTTGGATTTGGAATTGAGGTGCAGATTTGAAGAGCCCTGATCTAAGCCATGTCCCCACTAAAATATCTGCAGTATAGATGGGAGAAGATCCGGAATGACCGACTCATTAGGGTACTGGGAAAATGAGTCTTTGCGTGTTTTATCTCATTCACGGCCTGGTGTCTAAAGCCTGAAGGCCTGGGGTTGTGTTGGGGGTGGCATGACTGAAAGTAGCATCTTTGCACTACTGAAGTTTGCTTCTTTTCACACTGGCAAGCTGAGGCGTTTTACCACCCCCCTCCCTCGCCATCTGGTCAGCTGGTAGAGATGGTGTTTGTCCGGAGAATGTTATTACTCTCCATGTGACCGAGGGAGCTGGACTGCTCTGCTGGCTGTCTGTCTGTCTGTCTATTTTTTGTCAGAGTTGCTCACTTTCACAGACCCTTGTCTCACCATGTCAAACGCGTCTGAGTGTGACTTCCTGCTAGCTGGCTGAACTGCCATCCAAATTTGCACGGCAAAGTCCTCCCTTGCCACTGCCTGGCCCTCTCAACCCGACTGGCATGTCTTTCACACAGTTCTTCTGCCTGAAGAACATCAGGACCTTCCTCAGTGCCTGCGAGGTCCACTTCGGGATGAGGGCGAGTGAGCTCTTTGAGGCTTTTGACCTCTTTGACCTCCGCAACTTTGAGAAGGTGAGAGACCCTTAGGATCCCTTGTCCTGGGGGCGTTGAGGCTCACAAGTGTGCTGAAAGCTCACTGTGCCTGGACGTGAAAGCAGAAGATCTGACCATCTGTTCCCTTATGAGCTGTCAGCCCTGTCCTTCGAAACCTTATGCGTGTGTATCTTGGGTGAAAAAGCAGGGCTGAGATGTGTGTGTGTGAGTGTGTGTCTGCATGCTCTCGCCCATGTGAAATGTGAGCTTTCGCATGTTTTATGGTGTTAAATGTCTGTGGGCTCTCAGTGTTGCATGCTGTGTGTGTGTGGCCGCTTTTGGCTTTTTACCCTGGACATTATGTTAGTTGTAATTGGATGTAGATATGTGTCACTTCCTCTTTACAAAATTGACAGACCGGGTAATGAACTTTAACCATGTTATGGGGTTAACTAGTTCTTTGGAGGGGGTGGGTGCCGTGGTTAGTGCTGTTGCCTCACGTGTCTGGGTATCAAATCTCCATGGCTCTGTGTGTGTGTGGAGTTCATATGCTCTCCGTATGCTCTCCACATGTTCTCCCCATGTTCTCGTGGGGTTTCCTCCAGGAACTCCCCCTGCAGTCCAAAAATATACTGAGGATGTGAGCTACCAAAGTGCCCATAGGTTTGCATTGTGCCCTGTGATGGGTTGCTGCCCCATCCTGGGTTGTTACCTGCCTTGTGTCTGCAGGCTCTGGGCCCCTGCGACCCTGCAGTGCATTTAGGGTTTTTGCTCAGGGCTGTTCTCAAACCAGAATGCCAGAGGTCGTGTCTCAGTTCTCGCTGTGATTAAAAATCCAAACCCAAGTGATGTTACCTCTCACGCAGTTTTTCTGTGAGCATGCATGTAAATTCCCAGCCCGAGTCGCCTCCTTCCCTTAAAATCCCCATAACGAAAGACACCGCTGGTACTGACCAGTTAATAACTAGCAGCTGGTTAACAGGTGTGGGGAGATAAGCCAGAAGACTGCCTGAAGAGTAACAGGCACGCGATGAGGTTTGAAGCACCGTCCATTTCATCGAGGGTGGGGTAGCTATCTGACTTCAGCAGGTGCTGAGATGTACTTTTGCCCACTTAAAATGTACTTTTGTGCGTGTGTGTGTGTTTCCCAATCCCAGGTCATCGACTCCTTGTCCAGCTTGTCTCACACCACCGTGGCGAGGCACGGAGGGATAGAGTAAGCATGTAACCACGCCACAGCCCAACCAAACACGACCTTACATGTAGCATTGGCGAGACCGTAACTAGAGTGGCACTCTCACTGTGTATTATTCTAGACCAGTGTTTGCGATTGCCAGCTTGTGTCTGAACTATTTCTGCTGTAATACTTAATCTTATTTAAAACCTCATTCTTTACTGATAGGATTACAGCTATTCACATTTAAATATGAATATCAAAAATTAAGATTAAGCCGTTTAGCTACTATTTGTCATCAGATTAAGATGTGTATATACTGCTCAGAATGCATTTCCCAGAATGCATTGCTTACCTCTGTGGCTTTTTACGCACATACTGTTGCCGTAGGTGTTGTTTGTCAGTTCAGTGACACCTGGCTGTATCACACGATGCAGTTTAAACATTAAATGTTATTCTGTTATTTAACACCAGTGCTGCTAGTAATGCATTATAAACTAATGCATCACTGTAATTTCACTGCTTTTGACAGTAACGAGTAATGTAATGTAACTAATTACATTTTCAAATGAAATAATGCAAGTGCAAGTACTGCAAATTAAATGGACTAATGCAGCCGTCATATTTTGTTTATCATCTAACTCCATCTGGCCTTACAGTGCCCAATGAATGGGTGATATTAGGTACAGTGATGGATAAATCTAAATGAAAAATAAAGGTGGACAGTGGAGGCTTAATGGTTAGGGAAGTAAGATTGCAGGTTCGAATCCCCAACCAGCAAGACCCCACTGGTCACTTAGTTCTAATTCTAATAAAATATAACAGTTGCATTGTGTCGCACGGTCACAGCAACAACACTAAAATAACATAATTTCCCAGACTGCACACATGCTTTGGCACGATTTCTCCGCAATGTTTGAAAATCCATCGGCAAAGCATCTCTATCATGTCCTTCACTCACGGGCACAGAGTTGCAGAGTCATGCTGAATATCGATGTGACATTGCGCCTACGTCTGCGCTGCGTATTTCAGCAGCAACATGATGAGATCACTATGCGACGTTTAGCCGACTGCTAGTTTTCCTGATCACCCATAACTGGGTTATACTGTATAAATTTATATACTATAGGATACATTAGTTCTGTTAAAACCGCATGTAGGCAAACTGTTTAAAACAATATACCAAACAAACAATTTAACTGATGAAAAGTTATGTTTGTCATTTTAAATAATGACAACGTGACAGCACCAGACACAAAAGGCCTAACCACAATGCTGAACTGATTAAAGCAAAACTATTGACAACAGTACTCTGGCTGAAACGCACATTAGCTCATGTAATCATTTAAATATTGTTAACAGTCCTAAATGAAACGCAATCATTTAATGTCATTCTAATCAAAAACCAACATTCCGGCAACGTATGTGTGCTGTCTGGGTATGTATGCATTAGTAAGAGAATTGAAGTAACACAAAACTTTTACTTTCCTTAGTAACAAATTAGTTTTTTATGCAGTGATTGCTAAAGTGATGGTTACTTTATTCAAAAGTAATTCAATCTAATTGCGAATTATCAGTAAGTTGCGCAACGCTCTTTAACAAAGGGTCCCCTGGGGTGACGTATGACAATTCAAGACGAGAATAATCTTCTGAAAGACTTGGGCGTTAATGTGTGAAAGGCAAGAGGCGGCAAAATGTCATCTGACTTATCTGAAGGAAAAAAAACGCAATATCAAGACCAGTTATCTAGCAAAAGACATCTCTCAGCTAGCTAGTCCTAGTGTATGTCTACAGAGAATAACGTGACCTCCATGCTTCTTCCCCATGTACATGCTTTGATTCTCCTGGCATGTGTTTTGACCCTGAGCCTGCCTCTTTGCCTGCCTCCAGGCCGTTCCCGGTGGAACCCTGTCTCCCTGATGAGGACATCTACAGCGGCCTGTCTGAGGAAATAGAGTGGGTTCCCTGTGCATGCCTGCGCGCGCGCGTACACACTCTGCGTCTGCTTGTTTTCGGCTTTCAGTAGCCCTGCTTCTTTGCAGCTGCATGGAGGATGGCGGTGATGACTTGTACGACTGCGTGGAGGACGAGAGCGATGAAGGCGGAGACATTTACGAGGACCTGATGAGGTCGGAGGAACCTCCAGAGTGGGTGAGGATTCCAACCCAGACTGAGGAACAGGAAGGGAAAATTACACCTGGCCCCCAAACAAAAGATGAGAAAGACGCTTCCTTGGATTTTGAGTCATTTAGTGTGGCCATGTAGAACTCAGGCTGTCGTAGCCAGAATTAGGGACACAGCCCTTTGTGATGGAAAGAGCACTCGTGGGTCTTTGAGGAAGATTGGTCTTGATGAGAACACTTGGGGCAGAACTATGAACGAGGTTCACAGAGCTGAAGTAGGTCTGGTACCTGCTGTCATTCTGAGGGGGTCTTCAACTCTTATAGGAGCAGCAGACCAAAGAGGTGGACAAGAGAAGCTGCTGCCTTCAGGAGATAGCACAGACGGAGGAGAAGTACAGCAGCACACTGGAGTCCATCATACAGGTATCACACTGATGCCAGCCATAGCACCGTCAGGTATCCTGTGATCGCCGGGTGATGTAGCGTCTGTCGTCTTCCGTGTACGTTTCTGCTTATGTTTTGTCTGGGGTCTGCTGAACATTTTGGGGGCCCATTGGGTTTAGCGAGTTAACGCAAGACTACTTTTTCTCGCCACCTGCAGCATTTCATGAGGCCTCTGCAGCGACTTCTGCAGCCGCAGGACATCGAGACCATCTTCATCAACGTAGAGGTCGGCCTCCCTCTGTCGTCAGCCACTTCTCATGGCCTGCTTGCCATCTCCTGGATCTAAATGTTACGTATCTATGTGTGAATGGCGACTACAAGCCTGCCACCTCCTCCATGACATTTTCTGGTATTTCAGCAGCACATTATTTGGGGAGAGAAGGAGTGACCCCCAGG
The DNA here is from genome assembly GCA_015163995.2 of Mormyrus lacerda. Classification (NCBI taxonomy): domain Eukaryota; kingdom Metazoa; phylum Chordata; class Actinopteri; order Osteoglossiformes; family Mormyridae; genus Mormyrus; species Mormyrus lacerda. Next base: position 16,385,757 of record JAABNX020000052.1, on the reverse strand, counting down.
ACTGATCTCCACTTTGATGTTTGGCTCCCACTTCAGGCCCGGAGTGTTATTGCATATTATTGTGTCCCTTGATTTTTATGAGCGTGCATATTTGTCACATGGCTGCCGTTACCGCTGGCCCCTGGTGCAGGACCCCTGTTAAAGGTCTTTGCTGAGTTCCTCATGAAGTTCCGTTTGTGGTCCTGCACTGAGATGCCTTCACACACACGGATGCACATTTGAAACTGGGAAGATGCCGTAACAAAACCAGATTCAGATTCCAAACCTGAGCCTCACTGGCCTGGTCACATGCTCAGCTTCGCCTCCCGTCTTGGCCATTCAGTGTCCTGTGTTCGGTTCAGCTGGCCCTTTTAATCAGAGTGGGCAGGATGAACACTGATCAAAGCCACACAAGCTATGAAAAATCACTATAGCCTCTCATAACCTTCTTGAAACATGTACTGTATTTCTGAATGTTACTTAATGTCTTATTCTGTGTGTGCGTGTGTGTGTGTGGATTAGGTTTATATTACATTGTGTGGACCAAATGTCACCCGTGATGTAATAAAAAAGATCTTTTTTGACATTGTGGGGACCATTTCTCAGGTCCTCACAGAGACCTGCGAATGCAATCAAAAAACTGGAACGCATGAAAATATATCATATTACGCCCTCAATCTAGACCGATTCTGTTTCAAATTTGTTAGGTTCCTTATCTCTCAGGGGCTCTTGGAATCCTTCTAACTTCTCTCTCTTTGTGGCCCTGCTGGACTTCATAGGACTTGGCGGAGACTCATCGTGGCCTGCTTGAAGAGACCCATCACTCCATCTTCATGTGCGGAGCCTCGAATCTCTACCAAGTTTTTATCAGCTACAAAAACAGGTACATCAGCTCAGGATGACACTGAGACTGCTCTTTCTGTCCATCTGGCAGTGAGGCCCTGCTTCTCAGAGATCTAATGCTTCACCTGGCAGTGAGGCCCTGCTTCTCAGAGATCTAATGCTTCACCTGGCAGTGAAGCCCTGCTTCTCAGAGATCTAATGCTTCACCTGGCAGTGAGGCCCTGCTTCTCAGAGATCTAATGCTTCACCTGGCA
>JAABNX020000052.1:16369109-16379153 GCA_015163995.2 Mormyrus lacerda | reverse complement strand
CCCCCCCCCGTGCTGCTTTCTGTGTCTGGCTTGAGCTTCACGAGGAACCAGCAGGTCCTCCTCATGCTTTGAGGCTCCATCAGCTTCTGCTCCTGCGTCCCCCCTGCCACTGAATATGAAGGTGTCTCACGTGGTTCCTTCACATGAGGGGATGTTAGAGTTGGACATGATGCATTGAGACTAAACGTGGCCTCTGGCATCAGGAGTTCACAGACCAAGCGGCTCGTGTCCCAGTTACAGCCAGAGACCCCGTTTACCTCAAATGGACGGACATCACCGCCAGTACAAGGTAGTCTGTGTGCTACCCATCTGAGTATGGAAATGCCCCCGTCATGCCTTTTTAAAGTGACCTACGCGAGCGAGCGTGACCCCAGAGATGAGAGAACCTGACTGTGCACCTGAGAGACGCCTCCGCCCTGTCTCTCCTTGGGGGTGGGGGCTCAGGGGCCCCAGCTGAAAGCTGATTGCCCCCCTGCACTCACTAATTCAAAAGATGTCATTGGCTAATAAGGTTTGCTCCTTTTGAATCATGGCCCCACCATAACCAAATTCTGAAATTGCTGTCTCTTCTCCAGAAACTCCAAGGATGGAGGTGTTTCAGGAGTACTATGGGAGACCTCCACCTCCCGGGGGGGGCTACCAGCCGCTCCATCTGTCCGTGGGTGACATCATCGAGCTGTTGACGACCAATAGGACGCAGCAGTGGTGGGAGGTGAGTAGATTGGTGGCAGGTCAGTATCGGCCAAAGCCCAAGAGGTTCCTTATGGCAGCTTAACTCACGGCACCGACCTTCAGACAAAGTGAAACTGACCTGCTAAGTTGGCATCCCCACCAGAAGGTGGCGCCCTTGGCGAGTGCCTGTGTCCAGTCATGTTGATCCAAGGCTCTTCCATGTTGCCAAGCAACACAAAAATGAAATAAATATCCTCTTTATATGTTTGTCAACTGAGTTTCTTCTGTCCCAGGGCCGGAACTTGGCAACCGGTGAAGCAGGATGGTTCCCGTGCAGCAACGTCGTCCCGTTTATCCCTGTGAGTCACTGTCGCTGGGTCCGATGGTCAGCGCAGATCCATTATTTAGGGAATAGTTACAGCCGTTTAATACCTGAGCAGAACATACTTGTTCGTGCCTGAAGATCAAGAAAAAGCTAAATTAACTCTGCAATCCAGAGATCTTGTGGTTCATCTCGTTCCCTGAGGTTGATATCGATTTAGCAGCTTGCTTTGAGCATGCAGGGAGTGTGGTCCCTCCCAGGCCTTGACCTGTACTCCTATGTAGGACATCAACAGCTCCCAGTGAGAGAGACCATTGTTTTGGCTGCGCTGAAAAGTTCCCTGGTGCGTGTTCTGGCTACTTGATGTGCTTAAAGATAATCGCGTCTACCTCCGTCCAATATTCTTTATTCCCCTCTCCACACAGAAACCGCAGACAGACCTGGAGGCGTTTCCATGGTGAGTAGAGGAAGGCCTGTGCTTTGATTTTTATCTTTTTATTGCATTTTTAACCTCCTTCTGCACACGGCGTCAAACACCAGTTCCTGCCGGCTCTGCTCTCATACCTGATTATATGAGATGGTGAAAGCTAAGCTTTGGTCCAGTCTATTATGCACATAACATCGAATGTTCTATTGATCTGCTTGGAGAACTAACTCATTGATGGACTTTAACCATAAACACAGTTTACACCCTGGCTTTATTACAGTCGGCTCATTCTCTCTGTTTTCTTTAATGTCACTGTGTCTGGAGGCAGCCAGCTTTCCTTGGAACCCCACAGTTATTTGTTTTCTCCTTGCTCATGAGTTTTTGGTTCCTCTCCTCCTGTGGCTTTCTTTCTTCCCCTCTTCCCTTTTTCACTGCTCCTTGCAGCATTCTACATAAATGACGAGAAACACAGATTGCCACACGTACTCGCCAGGCGCCTTGGGGTGATTCTGTGGTGCTAGACGCTATTTAAAAATGCAATAACTTGAATTTCTAAAGTGCGGTGTTGCCTCCCACCCCCCTCCCTGTGCACATGTCCTCATGCGAGACGTCCCACTATAAGTGTACCACCCTACTATAACATGAGACATCGACACAGCGTCTATAGTAACTGGGATTTCGAGGTGGCAAAATCCCAGTCTGGGTTTGTCTCCTTCATTCATTCCTCTTGGCTTAGACCAGCCAGTGGTTTACAGGCCTTGTTAGTCACACAATTGGTTAAATATATGGCAGCCCCTCCCTACTCCCATCTGTGGCCCTCTGCAGGTTTGCAGGAAACATCGACAGGCACGTAGCGAAGAGCCTGTTAATATCTCGGCCAGAGGGGACCTACCTCGTCCGGCAGAAGGAGTACAACGACTTCGCCATCAGCATCAAGTGAGAACCTCAGACTGCTGTGCCAGAAGGGTGTAGACACGTACTCAGAATTTTGCTGGCTCAAATCCTAGGATGTACCTCACTGTTGTGCCCTTAAGCAGAACTTTCCCTTGAACTGTTCCATTAGAACATGCAGCCGGTTTAAAAAGAGGCTGAAAGTGTATTTTACCTCCACAGAGGATCAGTAAATAAAAGCTGCACCCTTCTATTGCTGCTCGACTTCCCCCGCTTAAGCCTCTCTGTTTCTCACTCTGTCGCAGGATCAAGACGGACGTCAAGCACATCAAGATCACTTTTATCAATGGGATGCTGCACATAAATGAGAAGAAAGCCTTCAAGGGCTTAATCGTATGTGTCGCTGTTCGCCCATCACTTCCTCAGACGCACCTACACGGGACCAGCCCGAGACACAAGTTAACCAAGCAGCTGCTTAGGGTCCAGCAGCCACCAGAGGGCGCCCTCAATCTCATCAGCCTGTTAGAATAGGAAGGCAGGTGACAAATGACAACTAGGTTAATGAAATTTTGTGCTGGCCTGTTCCTGCAGCAGACTACACCAGGAGGCCAATAGCCCACACAGAAAGGTGGTTTAGCCCTTGGGCTGAATAATTAAATATTAGCTCTGATAATTAACTAATACTTCAAACAAGCTAGCTGAACAGGTGAACACAGAAACAAGGACACTTGATGAATTAATTGTCTAAGTACATGCTCTGTGTGACGTGCTGTTTAACCGTCTCCGAGCCGCATTTTTGATGCAAGTTTCCATTGCTGTTCATTCTTGCAGGAGCTGGTGGAGTACTATCAGCAGAACACGCTGAAGGAGTGCTTTAAGGAGCTGGACACAACCCTGCAGAACTCCTACAAAGAGCCTGTACAGAGCACGACCCAGCCCACGTGGAGCGAGGATGTGCATCACTCTCAGTTCGCACAGAGTGAGTGTAGGTCTTTCCCTCTCAGTTTACACTGGGCCAGTGTAGATCTCACACTGGGCCAGTGTAGAGTCCCCTACTGATCCCCACTCTTCTGGTCCCTAAATATCCAGCCCAAACCTAAATGCAACATTAATACTCAGCCTCAGCTATCAGCGCAGCACAGCAGTTGTATTAGATAATACTTTTATTTGCTGTGGGCTGGTTACTGCATGCAAGATTGTACCCTTGATAGGCAAAGAATGGCTATACTCAAGCACACTCCCCTTGCTGCAGGCGACGTGTCTGTCTCCTCCCCGCTGAGCTGGGCACGGGTGCTGTATGACTTCTCAGCACGTGACTCATCAGAGCTGTCACTGCGCATGGGGGACGATGTGAAAATCATCTCCAAGGATACTCCTGAAGGATGGTGGAAGGGCGAGTCTTACGGCCAGGTAATCTCAAATTTGAAAAGGGTCGATTCCTCTCCACAATAGCTTGGGTGGCTCTGATAACTGGTTTGATGCATGTGTCTTATTTCACCTTATTTTCAGTTTAAAATGCTTGCTGGAGTGCAGTGCTGGCCACTTGTGGTTGTAGAGGGTACAGCATGTCTGCCTGATATTTTCCATGCTCTGAAAATCCTTATTACAACCTTTCTCTCCTCTCTGTCTTGTCTGTCTCTTCTGTTCATTCCGCATAACAAGGTTGGGCTCTTCCCAGCCAATTACGTGCAGGAGAACTACTCTGAATACTGTTGACAGAGTTACTGGGATGCAGGGTCACAAGGTCGCAAATGAAAGATGGAACCAGGGGGAAAATGGACCCTAGCCACCGGGCAAAGAATGTTCTCCACTGTTGCTACTCTCACTGCCCCGATTACCTTGTGTAATTGTCGTAATCTAAAAATCATACTTGAGTTGTTTTTTCTAACCTTAATAAAAATGTACCAGCTGAATATATCTATGCAGTTTCCCCAAATTATTAAAAATTAACCCAAAATCACGTTCACACCAAATGTAATTCTGAGAAATTGTATATTTTGAGATTCTTTGTCAAATACTTTTATGTATAATAAACCGTTGCAGTAACTAGCAATTGAAGTAAACGTTTTCCATGTTGAGTCTGGAAATGTTTTATGGCCATATTTAATCTGGAATTACTCATTTAAACACCTAGCCTATACTCGTGGGTTTCTAATTACACAATTAGACAAATTAACTGAAGATAATATAACCAATTAAAAAACCATTATTAAGTAACCTGCTTGCAATTAAATTAAGCCCCCTCTCAATCAGATACAAAAATAACCCTTAAAACCAATTAATACCAGTCTTGTTCGATATGATTATGCTCGCACTTAATACAGTAATTCTTCTCGGCTAACATTCAGCAATATCAACACCTGAAAGTTCCTGGAACTGTTTTCGTTCTCTCATGCTCGGGTAGCTGTAAAAGTTAGATTATTCCATTTCCCGATAAAATAAGCAGACAAACGAGAGAGAACTGTCATCTCGTAGATCCTGCGTCAAATGAGGTTCATACATATTTATTATGAATAATAGGACTACCTGTTCGGGACAAATAAAAAGCCCAATTAATGAGACAGACCGGCAATACTGGGATTTTAAGATAAATCACTTTAAGTATACTGAAGGTCTGAGGGCAATGCATCCTTGTACATATGATGTCGTCCGATTCTATCGGTGTATATTTGCAAAGTACCGGCACAAACAAATTCTGAACAGCCAATAAGTCATGTAACATCAGCTTTTCTTCCTTTATGTCACGTAAATTACAGCAGGGACGTTTATTTATAACGTTAATAGCGTTTCCGATTCCCGCAGTACTCAACCTCACCAGGAAGTGGCATCGTGTTAGAAGAGAAAAACTTTTCTGCGTTTCGCTGTTATTTTTGTATTTCGATATTAATCAATCACTTCGTAGTTACATTCATTAACATCTAGAGTCATACTAATTATTATTCCATACACTATTTGAGCAATAGCGCAACGTCCAAGAGAAGCTTCCAATTATGGTTTAGGTAAAATGGACCCTGCGACTATACTAGCTTAAGCATAAATTTTGAAATGTATCCCAATGCCTAGGCAAATACACTAATTTCTGACATTGACACAGTTCCGAAAGAATGCTCTCATAAGCTTTATCCAGCAACTTAAATCGTGTTTTTTTTAACTAGTCATGCAGCTCTATTAGCATAATATTATCCTAACTCATACATTTTCCAGCCACGTATCAAGAGTTAACCTCGAACGACCTTACACATCCATTTCAAAACAATGAAAGGTCAATGTAGCAGGCTTTAATGGGTGAAATATTCTTGATTTCATTTCCAATCGAGATGACAATTCTCTTTTTTTAAGTGTTGAATTCTGCACTGTCATTTGCAGTTTGTTTCCGACTACCGTGCCCGTCGTTCCGAGGTGGAAAAAACTTGTGTAATTTCACTGAAGTCAGCAGCTCGTCCTCACATCTGTCTCTGATCATTGTATAATCAGATGCAGTTCGGGCTTTGCAGCGCTGTCGTGGAGCAGTGGCTCTTCAATCACCCAGCATGCTTAATGGGAGTCATGTCCTTATACATTCTGCCACATAACCACGTCAACACGATTCTGCTTGAACAATTTAATACGTATGTAATTCGTAAAAATCGAAAGTATATAAATCTTTATTTAGACCCAGTAAAACGGATATATGACATAGGAAACCGAAGCATGCTTGATCTCAATCTTAGTCTGCGATGCGGCAAATATAAATCAGCTGGTCATGCGGTTAGTGCTGTTGGTTCTCTAAGCCTAACATGATAACCTGGTGTGCTCTGCAATTAATACAATGTTTTGAAGCTTTTGTTTTGTTTAGATTCCCCAAAACGTCCTCTGCGCCTTTGACGTGGCTTAATTTTACTGATATTCTCCCACTACTGTCTGCATTCCACTGAAGAATGTGATCTAACCGCGGCCGCAGAACTGCAGGCACAAACTGCGCGTCCCCTTTTAATCGTGCGCGGCGCCGCGGGAGAGCGGTGATTTCAGGTGTACCAGCAGCGTTTATAAGAGCACCGTGCCATCTGGCACCTCCAGAGGCCCTCCTGGCACCTCGTGCGGAGGAATTAATAACTTATATTATTTCTGACACACCCGTGACACGTATATATCGCAATAATTTTCCCCCGTAATTACATGATCCGTTGATCTCAGACCAATTTAAAACCAGATTTTAATTGATGCAGCTCCTGCATCCCGTCGATGCAGGATTTTAATCCCTTTGTCGAACAGTGTTCGGTAGAGGACGCTGTTGGCTCATCCGCCGAATCACTTGCCTTGCCTTCGGGTTATTTACCCAATATTCAGCAATCGTTGTTCAAACACAATGCAAGACCTTAAATGTTTTATTGAAATACGACAGTAGAGAAATAAATCAGGTCTAATTGGATGTTCTAACAGGAGTTTATAATCTGTCATACGCAGAGCTGTAGTTCTAATATCTGCAACGTATGGCTACAAGGAAGGAAAATGTCGAAGCAAGCAGCTAAATGTGGAGATATATATGTGTGTGTTCACAGTGCACTTTGGATCTTCCTTTCCGGGCATTTTACATAGAAGCTCAGATATCGTATCCTACAATTTCCCATAAATTTCAAGAAACCTGGGAACGGCCATTCGAGATCGTCTTTTCTAAAATGTCAGATTAAATTAATGTCTTGTAATTAAGTTAGACCTCTATTACCCTTATTTTTGTCGTTCTGTGCCTATGCGTGCTCAAGTGTTTGTCCATTTTGATAAGTGCGTTGATTTAAAAAAAAAAAAAACACGTAGCCTGTTATTCGACATCACGACACTGCTGGGCTTTGAACTCATTCCGTTTTTTTTCTTACCCTGTAATGGGATTTCATCAGAGCTAGTCGATAGCATGGTCCCCTTAAACCAAAGTTAACTTCGTCCGATAAATATGCCCAAACATCATATAGATTTATTTACTTTTACTGCTTGCTTCAGATCCAACCACAGTGTCGGTATTTTCAAACTGATTTTTTCCCCTCTTTGGACGCAAAACGCTGGGTAATCGTGAAAATAAGATCAAAATAACTGCATTTCTCAGTAGTTTTAGCCTAAGGAGGCGGTGATCTGGAGCGAAGCACAGGCGCCGGAGCGGAGGCAGCGGCCATGGGCTCAGGTCCACGTGGGGGAAGACTGCGCTCCTCCTCCTTCTGGACAGCGCGGCCGTAGTGACTATATTCCAGGGGGACCTTTAAATAAAGGTGAATACACAGTTTCTTTCTTCACTTATTACTTTGATCGTAACGCCACTTTTACGAACGTGTCGACGTCTGTATCAGCCCGACTCCTTACCAGCAGATATCCCAGCATGCCGTGCTGCTCCGATGCTGATCACCCGCCCTTCACCAGGACACGCGGGCATGTGGTCTTTCTGTGAGAATGAGGCATTTCTGCACACAGGTGGCCATGCAGAGCAGGGTTGAAAGAGCTGCCCCATGTCTTGCCCCCCCCACCCCAGAGGCAACGTGCTGGATTTTGCTCTTTTTCCCGTTTTCAGTCTCACACTGCAGTCTTAGGAGCCGACCCTCACCTGGGGTGAATCTCAATACCAAGAACACAAAGACCGTACTTGTGCTCTTGGCAAGACCAGTTTTGCTAACTTGCCTTCCTAGAACTTGTCGTGCAATGAATTATGGGATTGGTCTCATTCAGCAAAGATGGAACCAAAGTATCCTTCATATTTGGGGCAGGGCGAGACCAACATCCTGGGATTTTTACAGTCCTCTGTACTTGTGTTCTTAATATTGGAACTGATCTTTGGCAATGGAGGATAACATAAAACGGGTATATGAGAACAGAAGTCAAGTTTGCATATTAAGATTCACCCCCAGAGTTTCGGGGTGTGAGTCTGACAATCTATAAAGAAATGTGCAGATTGCTGTACCTTTATACTTTGATATTGCACACATACTATCTCATACTACACCATGCCGCCTCAGTCTGTCCAGCCAACCGCGTAGGAGAGTTAGATACGGGGACACAATTTAATCATCTTCCAAAGGTCCTTTTATTGGGGTGGATGAACATTTTAATAATGAGATATTTGGGGTTACTCTACCACAGTTCCCACACCTCTGTGTCCAACAGCCTAAAAATTAACTTCTGTCATTGGCTGACTCTTCAAATCCATCACCAATGAATAAATTCCAAAATGACACCACCATCATTTTGATTATCTCTAGCTGCACTTTAGTAGTTAAACCCAATTGATGACGCTAATGCCTTCTAACTGCTGTGTTCAACAGCTGTATGCAAGACCTCTGCCGTCACCATGGAGACACCTGTTCACTCCCTGCCCTGTCGCCATGGAGACAACCGCCTTCAACTCTTGGTCGCTCTACTTCATACCAGGCCTGGCGAGGTCCCAAAGCGCTACCCAGCCGCTCTTCCGGGACCGTGATACCGTCACTTTCCTTCCTCCTCCTCATGTCCATTTGTTCCTTACAGCTGTTTGCATCACTGCGGCATATAAATAGTTTGGTTGTGCTGTCGGTTTGCGGAACAGTGCGCCGTCATCCCTGCATGCGCCATATGTTGGCAGCGATGAGTCACTGAATCCGCGTCACGGGGGCACTGGAATGTTGACAGGTATCAGGTGGCTTTGTGTGACAACATGCGACGTCCGTGCGACGGAAGCACGCCGAGCTTCACAAGGAGTGAGTCATTGTTTTAGCTATCCGGTTATTTATTTATTTTCTCTGAAGACATTAATTTGAAGCAGGGGAGTTCTGCGGGGTTTCCCTGTCCCCGCCTCCTTCCCCATGAGCCTCAGGACACCCCTAGGGATGGTGCCTCCCCAGTGCACTCTGGCCAGCCTGACATTGTCTGATTCTGGCCAGCCTCCATGACCTGCTTGGTTATGCAGAAGAGCCCCTAATGATTGATTGAGGTTGGTGGGGGGGGCAGCAGTGAGCAGACATAAATCTATTTCCAGGGCATGGAGACGGATAGCCCCCCCGGGGGTCCAGGCCGGAGGACGAGCGGGGCAAGCTTCTGGTGTCGGCCCGGTAATATCGAAGGGGGCGGGGACACAGTAAATACTTTTGGCCAGTTAGACTGGTGCTTCATCCAGTAAAGGGGAGTCCTGTGTGTCTGCATCTGTGTGCTTGTATCATCATCACCGAAACCACAACATCTGACATGCACTCTCTGGGTTTAAGTGTCTTTTTTATTTTGTCATAGAAAAACCCTGTCTTCCTTCTTTTCTCAGGGATGACTTTGGTGAGAACAAACCTCGAAGAGCCTTTTGAAGACAAGGCAGCTTGCCTGTCTTCTCTGGCTTCATCCCTGTGTTTGTGTGTGTGTGTGCATGTGTGTGTCTCTGTTTTTAATCACGTGTGAAGATGAGAGTGCTTCAAGGCAGTGATGTGTACTGTCACTCACCCACTGGTTTAAGCCAGTTCCCATTGGTTGCTTGGTCAACTCTCATTGGCTTAAAGCTGGTAATGATTGACAGCATACGGTAGCCCCGCCCACGTTGGGCTCTGATGCCTCGTCTTTGCTGCCACATCTACAAAGCCTTTGCAGCCCCCCCCCCCCATGGGTACATGGCACAAACCGCGTCAGAACTGCTTGATAACAGTAACGGCTCTGCACCCAGGGTTTGTGAGGAAGCATACAGTTTCCAGTGGGGGGGGGGGGGGGGGGGGGGGGGGGGGGGGGGGGGGGGGGGGGGGGGGGGGGGGGGGGGGGGGGGGGG
>JAABNX020000052.1:16339225-16349519 GCA_015163995.2 Mormyrus lacerda | reverse complement strand
TCCATATGATGGAACAGCCTACCGCCCCCCTCCCCCCACTCCCTCACCTACCACCCCCGCTAACCACGGCATCTGCTCTCCTTTGCTGCCTCTGGATAGCCCAGTACCTCATTCCAAACCTCCAACTCTGCATTTAAAGGTTGTGGTGCTATGAATTGTGGGAGCTTCACCTTCTACCCTGGCTAACATAATAACAGTAAAGCAGGGAAGAGCCCCTCCCTCCTGAGACAGGGGATGGGGCGGGGGCTGAATTTATTTGCATGTGAGAGCCAACTCTCTTAATTGACTGGGATTAGAAGCATACACTGATCCAATCCCTACATTACATCTCTGTCAATACATATTACAGTTTTCATTTTTTGGATGAGTGCTGTTTTAAGGCAGATACGCCCACATGTTTACTCAGCGCAGAGCCCTCGCCTGTGCAAATTGGCCCTTGCGTGTCGGGAATCCTTTGCAGTTTTACGAAGTTACACCCCGTGCTGCGAAAGCCAGCCTTTACCTAGAGCCCCCAGATAAACTCAGACCTCTGACTTCTGCTGATCCTGTTTGGCTGTGATCAGAAGGTTGCGCATTCCAATCCCAGACTTTCCAGAGTTATTTCAGTGTTGGGCCCCTGAGTAGGGCCCTTAACCCCCGAATTGCTCTAGAGACTGGCTGGCCCCGCATTCTCAACGGTGCATCGTTTTGGATAGAAGCGCCTGTTAAATAGATAAAGCGCAATGTGCTGTTTACCGGGTCAGGCTGATGGAAGCTCCTGCCATCGACGAGGCCCTCGTGCTCACTGAAGCTCTTAACTGGTCAGCCGCTGCCCTTTTCTCCCTGGTGATTTACCCAAATTAGTAGACGGGTGGACAGCAGGGAATCTACTTTGGCCATATGTTGCCATTAAAATTTCAACCCGGGGGTGGTGCTACCATAGAAGGGCCGGTGCGTGAGAGGGAGCCTTATCCTTATGTAGGTCAGCCCTTCAGTCCTGCTTGTCCTCCTTAGTTGATGTATCAGCCCACTAACCCTGACTAGTTGCCCCCCCCCCCCTTTAATTCCAAAACTGAGGGACAGTTTCAGCCCCAAAACATCAGACCCAGGTGACACTTCAGCACCACACCAGTCCAAATGAACCAGTGTGAGTTTTTTTTCCCAGTGGCTGGAGTGTCAATCCTGCCACCAAATATCCCTGTAAGTTGGAGGACCTCCTTATAGGGCTGGATGTAGGTCAATGTCATACCCAGGATGAAGCATTTGCAGGTTAAGGGCCCAACAGAGTAGGATTACTCTGTGTATTCATGGGATTAGAACCAGCAACCTTCCAGTTGCTGACACAGACCTCTATCCTCAGAGCCACCGCTCCACCCAAGAAGAGGAAGGTAAAAATGGCAGGAAACATGAATATTCACAGTGATCAACATTAACACTTTAACAACAGATGACTGTTTTGCTGCTGTCTTGAATGCCAGGCACTCTGCACAGCCATATTTGCCCCGAGGGCTGATCACAACCTGCAGAACCATCAGTTACAAAAAGGGGATTAAATCCCTCAACCTACTCAACTCAAAAAGCCGCCTCTATTGCCCTGATCTCTGCCCTTCTCTTCATTTTGACCATGAAATCTTTGACATGATGTCGCTCGTTTTGCAGCGCAGCTGGAGAGCAGTGAGTTTATTCTGTGAATACTTTAATCAGTAGACACCCCCCCTGCCCCCCGCCCTCATGCCAAACCTGATCCTCATTGGCCTGGGGATGGAAAGACAAAATTGAACTGGGTTTTGAAGCTTTGAAGGAAATTGAAGTGACCAACAATAAATCTCAATGCAGTGAAATGGCTGAATCCTTAAATCCCCCCCCTCCCCCCCCCCACCCCACCCCAACTTCATATTCAAAGGAGATGCGTCAAACAGTGGGCTGGGGGCGACACTCTGGCAGGACGAGCGCCTTAGCGGGTGGCCGGGGGGGCTGTGAGGGAGGAACGGGCAGAATGATAAGTGAGTGTGATGCTGGCCGACTGCGGCCGTGAGCGGGCATGCGGATCGCCAGATGAGGGGGTGAGGGGGGGCGCAGGGTGGTGCTGCCATGGTCTTGGACTCCCCTCTGAACCGGACATGCAATTTCAAGGTGGGGAAGTTGTGAAAAATTCGCTCACCGTACTGGAAAATGAATGCAGTTAAATGTTTGTAATATTGGGAGCGAGTTGCAGTACGTTTCACTGAAAAGGAGACACCGCATTCTAGGAAGCACATACTGTACATCCCAGAAGAGAGAGATAAGGAGTATGTACTGATTACAGTGTGTTGCCACACCCATCGCATGACAAACCACCTCAAGAGTGAGAACCTGAGTGCAGCCATGTGGCAGATGATAGACTACACCAGTCCAAATGAACCGGTGTTTTTTCCCCAGTGGCTGGAGTGTCAATCCTGCCACCAACCCCCAACTTATTCCCTGTAAGTTGGAGGACCTCCTTATAGGGCTGGATGTAGGTCAATGTCATACCCAGGAGGAAGCAGGTGTATGTTAAGGGCCCAATGGAGTAGGACTACTCTGGGCATTCATTGGATTAGAACCAGCAACCTTCCAGTGGCTGACACAGAGCTCTATCCTCAGAGCCACCGCTCCACCCAAGAAGAGGAAGGTAAAAATAGCAGGAAAGATGAATATTCACAGTGATCGACTCGTGATTTTTCAACATTAACACTTTAACAACAGATGACTGCTTTGCTGTTGTCTTGAATGCCAGATTTTTTCCAAGGTCAACTTTAGACAAAAATCTAAGACATAAATTAATATAAAACCACTTCCTGTTTCAGAAAACCCTTAAACTTGTGCTTTACCTTTACTGTATAGTAGCTGTGCTCTTATGCCTGAGGCATGGTTTTCCTGGCCGGCCTAAATCTGAGGCTTCCTCCAAGTCTCTTCCTCCAAGTCTCTTCCTCCAAGTCTTTCCCCTAAATGCTTCATTAAGATTACTATTGATTTCTTGAACTGGTTTTCAACAATCTCTGAGAGCGCGAGAATGAAGCACCTTTTATTTTATTCATCAGTCTTTTCTAACTGCTCATCTTTGAAAGTTTGGGCTGTTTTCTTTTTTAATGCAAGGGTTTATTTCAGCAAGAATACTGCTGTGCCTGATGTCTTAGGGTTGACGTAGTGTTTGCTCGATTGTCCACGTGTATGATATTGATGTATCTACCGATGCAGTGGCCTTGCTGCTATCTCCACTTTCACTCCCTGAACATGGGGCTGCAGTTTGACTCCCAAAGTGTTCACCCATGCAACTGACAACATATTTCCCACAGCCCCCACTTAGCAATTAAAGAAGCTAGGGAAGATTTAATTAAATTTCATATCCATACGGTGAACAGCTAACGTAATACGGTCCCTTAACAGGTTAGGTTTCAAGAAGAAAAAAGTATCAAGTAAATAACTATCAAATAAATATCAAGTATCAAATAAATCAAGTACAGGTGTCGTTTGCTGCCCAATACTTTCAATACTAAATTCAAGAAGTGTGTAGGACTTTTGCAGGGATAGAGATATTTTATCGGCAGGTTAAATCCCGTCAGACATGAATACAGCTGTCCGCCGTGCGCTGCTTTTGTCACTCGTGGTGCGTTTCAAAGTAATATTTCATGACAGAAGTACTGAAATGTAAAAAGGTTCAAGGTTCCTCTTACCAGTTAACAGCAATGAAATACTAAAACCTGACGCGTGGAAAAAAATATAAATGATCGTAACGAGCTCATTCATCATTTTAAAGTATATTAACTGATGTGTCAGTGAAGAAAGCTCAGCTACCTGTATGACTGCAGTGAGAGCGTTTGGCTATCAGGTGGTGGTATGCATAAGTATAAGGGGCCCTAATCATTTAGGGGAAATAGCTGCCCCCCCCCCCCCCAAATGGTATTGGGCTGGCACACAGGCACCATTTAGGCTAAGTGCATGTTTTTGGACTGTGGCAGGAGTACCCAGAACATGCAGACTGCACACGATGGTGCGAAGGTGGAGGTGTGAGACGGTTAACCGCGAGACCCGCTGAGCCTTCATGTTGCACCCTCCTAACTGACCGCTGTCCCTTATGCAAAAGGCTTTATTATTTTCTAATGTGATGTTGTGTCAAACTCAATACCTCGATCATGATGTGAATGTTTCTTTGTGCACCAATCATTCTAATTGACTCCTTTTAATATTACAAACATGATTTTCAGCTAATAGACATTTTCTGAGTGCTGAACTATGTTGCCCGCTTGTGTTGCATTTCTGAAATGCTGCATTTAACTGCTGTAGTTTGAAAGACGTAGCTGAATATCAAGAGTACGAATAATTCAGTCAGATCAGAGAAAATGAATTAATGACTTGATGAATCGAGTTGAGTACTTTTAGTCAAGTTAATTACCGTTGTGTGAGTTGGGAATGTAGCGGTGTTCCGGAATGTTATGGGGAAATTTTGCAGTGGTATTTGGTCTCATTGAGTCTGTGACTATCCCAAAGACATACAAATGTAGCCATTGTAACATTAACTATTGGTCCTTAATATTTACTGGTATAAGCCATTTGAAAATCTATGTTTTGAAATTTGTCCTGGCTGAGATGTGTCAGATTGTTCATGACAGCTATTTTTGATGGATTTATGCATCAAATGGTAAATCAGTGGGGGTTTGCAGATTGACTTGGAAAGTTAGTTTTGTTTTTCGCTATATTCCCTGACGTGTTAGGGCATTTGATGCAGCATTACCATGTAAGTAGCAATGTTTAAGTCTTTGGTTGCACTGATGCATTTGATTCCAACACAACATTGATAAAATGACCACAAACTTAGTTGGGTGGTAGACAAAGGATAACAAATCTGTGAAATGCTGAGCCTGGCTGTTTATCGGGCCTCTTCAGAGTCAGACAATGTTTTTATTAATAAAAAACATCAGGTTAGCAGTGGTAACGTGGCTGATGTAATTTTTAGAAAATATTTGAGTAAGTTCACTCATTTTTTTTTTAACAGCCATGGATATGACGATGGATCCTGAGATCGTGCATTTTCAGTTTGTATCGTGACCTGCAACTTTAAGCCAGGCAACCTTCCTATCTGCTGTAGCACAGCTCCAACCATGCTGTGGGTTCTGAAGCGCCTCTGATGTGCAGGAAGGCCATGGAGGCAGCTTGTACAGTTCCTGCATTTCATTTATCTTTCATTCTCAGAAGGAGGCCAGAACTTTGAATAAAATCTTATCTTCAGTCTCTTTCTAGTTAAACTAAGAACCGCTGCAACCTGGAACCTTGGATATATCAACACTTCCACACTGTCCTACAGAGGGACAGATGTGTTATGTCATAGCTGTATATACAGCAGAGGGAGTTTAATTACTTCAAAGCTTTTTTTCCATGGGTACTGAACCCAGAACCTTTTGAATTATCAGTGTGGTGGTTTAACCGGTGAACCTCACAGATATAAGGGTGTCTGATATTCCAGCTGTATTTATGGAGTGGGAGGATTAATTATTATAAATTTTTGTTCATGGGAGTTAAACCCATAGACCGTCTAATTACCAACCCAGCCCTCTTATCAACAGGCTCTAACCGGGAAAAAAGCTTTATTCTAAAATCAATTCTTTTTTTGTGGAGATTGGATCTGGACCCTTGAAACATCCATAATGCTGGTAAACCAGCGTGGCGCACAATTACATGACATAAACGGTGCCGCGTGTTCCTGTGGTCATTACTGGGTGGAAAAAAAGACTCTCAGCTGAGCCTCAGACATTCAAGCTGTCGCATCCATCGGGGAAAAAGGATCAGATGTTCCAGTTGCGCTAAGGGTTTGGGGGGGGTGGGGGTGGGGGGAGTGCTTAATTATTCTAATTAATCTTCCGTACATACCTGTCTTAGCAGTGCCACAGTCAGTGTGCCATGCATGCACAACAAAGATCTGAAAAGGCCACAGAGACATAAAAAAGACCCCAGTGTTTTCGCTGGGAAAAGGGCATTTATTCTTCTAAACTCTGTGGGAGTCCCGAACAATTTGGTGCAGCCCGTTTGACTGTAGAGCTCTTTCTTTAACCACTACGCCACCTGCTGTCTTCAAGTGTGACGGGCTAATGAAATATACAGAATAGTTAGCTGAAAAGTGGTATTTTAAACAATTACTGTTCATACAGTGCATGTGTACCCTGTGTGGGGGGCACGCACTCTGAACCATTCAGGGATGCTGATTCCACATGTTTTTGGGTGCTGTACTGTATCAAGGGCACCTTAATGTTACAGACAGAAAGCATCTCACAGGCTTACAAAGACAATTGTGTTACCCAATGAGGCAATATGACACCCCATTGTTAGTATTTATTTCATAGAATTTTTTAGCTGCGAGTCATTAGACAAACATTAAAAGCTTAGCGTTAATATATATTAATATAGCTATGTAGGCCTTTTGCGGCATGGAACAGAAATCCCTGATAAAAGTTAGCGATTTTGGAGGTAAACATAGATGGACTTTGATTTTCCGTCAGGGATTTGAAGGATACGATCAGCGTGAGTTTTTGAGGTTGCTCTTCTGTGTGTGACTCTTAACTGCGTCCTTGACTTTATCATCCAGTCTGGCTGTTGTGATATCGAGCACTTCCCACCCCCAGCGCACAAGGCGCGCGGTTTGAGCAGGAAGTCAAAGTCAAAGTGTTTGAAAACACATTTCAGCAGAAAAGGACTCATATTCTCCTAAGCAGAGGTGGCACATAATCTCTGAACGAGGGGTAGGGTAATCAGACTTTCCAATGAAATCCATCTTGTTGGAAATGTAAAGCTGTAACGTCAGGCTTGGTACAGTCATGGTATCCTGGCCATAGATTATACCTGTTTCCCAGTGTTCACACTCATGCCTAAATGAGCTCTGTATATTAACACCCTTATGGGATTTCGCGTGGCGATGTCCTCGATGTCCTCACACGATGGTGCCGTCCAAACCTCGCCAAAGCAGGAAGGTTAACAGTACAAATGCCCAGTGTAGCCCTTACAGTAACAGCCCATTACAGTAACAGCCCATTGCAGTAACAGCCCATTGCAGTAACAGCCCATTGCAGTACGGTAATTATTTTTCTTTAGTTTTTGTTTTCATTTCTTATCTTTTTTATAAATGCAACAACTAATTGTCCATTGCAATTGCTACAGAATGTAATGCATGGTACTACAAATACTGTAAAAACTGCATATAAACACAAATCTGTATTGATACCATCATTAATGGTTTGGTAGTAATGTAGCTGGTATTTAAAGTTTTTTGTATATATCATGCTGGAATAGGTATTTTTGAGGTTCACAGGTATTTTAGGGAGCTTAGGTAGGAAGTCTTGGAGTGACCTGATTGAATAATTGACCCCTTAAAGAAGCTATATTACTTATTTTCAGTGATTATAGTTTTGTTTTTGGGGTTTTACTACAATAGATTTACATGCTTCAATGTTTTGGGGTTTTGCTACAATAGATTTACATGCTTCAATGTTTCAAAAGCATATCATTTTTCTTATACTGTTGTTTGCTGTCTGAAATGCTCTGAGCTTTAAGCCCCACCCCCCATGAGCCCAGTCTGCTCTGATTGGTCAGCTTGCTCTATTCATTCCGCTCCTGTCTTACAGCCTGCCGACAGAACCTTGCAGGTAGGCGGCCAATAAGGATTATGTTATGAGGTGACCTCACCATGTCATGGAAATAAGGGTTGGAATTCCATTGAGTCGTTTCAGGCAGTTTAGAGAGTGGTTTCTGTGCTGAGAGCATAATTGGGCTCATTTAAGAAATAGTGGAATTAGCTTCCTAATATTTGGGCTCACTAATTACAGAACGAGTTGCTTTTCCCAATATAGCATATGATTTTATTCACCCAGTACAACTTAGATCTGATGCTGGTTGTCTTACCCCAGTACAGCAGCAGTACTGCTCATGGTTGGAATCCTCTTGTAGAAGCACACTTTTCCAATCGATGCTGATCATCTGCTTGCAGTACCACTCCGTGAGAATCAATGCCAGCAAGCCTGTTCTCCTAATGACAGAGGCAAGTGAAGAAAGTCACCACCAGCAGGGTCATAGTTAGGATGCAACTGTGGACACCTGAGCTGAGAGAAGAGCAGAGGAAGCGTAGGTGACACGGAATGAACTCAGGATTCATTCAGTGTTACTGTTTGATTACTTAATAGAGCCCTTAATCAATATGTTTACAGGTATAACCCTTTTTACACCGCTAGATATTTCTATATTTAAAATGTTGTCATTTTAAGTTAACAACCTTCCCTGTATGATCACCACTCCTGCGACTAGAAACTATAACAGTGCCAGAGCTTATTAGCAGATTAACATGACATGGTTTTTTATTTTATGGAAAAAGAAAGATCAGGCTGCTGGCCAGATTTAGAACGAATTTTAAACATGTCGCGGAACGTATAAGAATTTTAAATAAAAGGCTGCATTCTGTTTTGATAACAAATACTAGCAAAAGTACCTGTTCATCATTCATTGTTTTGGGCTTCTGGTGTGTTTTTTATGAAATTACGTTTAATGTGCCAGCTTTCTGCATCTCCTGTGCTTGATTGTTTGTGCTGTGAGAGTTACAGTTTTAGTCTGCCTCCGTGTTTCTGCCCCTTTTCATCCCGCATTGCCTGTGTGGTCTTTCCATCTTACTGCATCGCAGGGTCTAACTTACAACATTCTTCTCTGATGAATGCAGAATTGATACGTGCTGATTAATGCACTCGCAGGAAAGTCCCGCAGACTTGCATGGCTGCCGAGAGCGAACTTCAGCTTGTTCCGTGCTAATTAATTTAATAACAGCATCGGTAAAGCAGCCTGACGGAGGCCTAGCCCCACTTCACACGTTAATGAAGCTCTACAGATCCTGTGTGAGGTGAATACTGGGAGAAGTACATCTAATTACCTTTCCCTGTGTCTGTGGGTAGAAAAAAATCTCAGCTTGGACGGAGATTCTTTTTTTGGGGGAGTTTGGAATTTTAGCATTTTTGTTTTGTTTTTTTATTCAGTTTATTTTTGTGGACACTGCTTTTGTGTGGCTGGTGCTTCAGAATTTTGCTGCCTGTGATCTGCTATCTTACATATAATCCTCATGTACATCTTGGTCACACACAAACCACATTATCTTTGATATCGGTGGACAGAATCGGAATGACATCCACAGAGGCGCTGAGAGGCTGGATGCTTGCCCATGCATGCACTGAGGGGCCTGCATTTGGTCTCTTCAACCGGTTCCCTCAGGCCTGGTGAAGATCTGCCAGGCTGCTTAATTCTGGCACTCTTACTTAGCTCCACTCACCATTAAGCCACAAGAGCTGAGATTCAGAGGAAATAATGATTCTTGTCTAGCTTAAGTGGCCCCTACTCTTTCACATCTGCCAAAGAACAAACAGCTCCTCTCCAGCCATTCATCTCCTTCCAGTCTGACAGGGCTGGCAGCTGCCCCCCAGTCAAAATGAATATCTGCTGCTCATCTCCAGCTGGTCACTCACAGGTCACATGTTACAATAGTACTTAAGAATTGCCCAATGGCCAATTGCCCAACATCAACCTGTAGCCTGAGCCTGTTGGATAGAGCAGGGGAGGATGGAGAGGAAAGTGGGGTAAGGCTGTTGTGGTGCTCTTCAAAAGCAGGCACCGTGCAGATAGCCGGACATCGCAACCTCCTCCCCTGCTGTTGGGGTGGCCTGAAGGACCACGCTGTCAGAGTACCCACGTGAACACGAGAGTGAGAAGCACGTTAGCATCATTCACGCATAGCCACATGAAAGCCGGCACGTAGGCCCACGTGCTTGTGCGAGCTGGAGTGGGATGCGGCGATCTACCTGCGACCGGCTAATGCCGCGAACAATGGCGCTGATGAACGGGGAAAAAGGCAAATGGGATTGAACTCTGCCGCCGGGGTTAATGACGGCTTCTCTCAGAAGACGCCAGTGCTGATGGTGCTACTTTGATCATGGTAATTGAACAGATTCGACGAAGAATGGGATGGAAGTATAACAGATGCTTTCAATCAAGTCCCCTTGATGTGGTCTCCTCCTCCACTCGAGGAAAAGGCCACATCTGCGTGGAGTCCAGTCGGGGAGGGTGCTTTAGCATCTTGTCGCTAAATTTGGCAGTCCGGCTGCACCCCATGTTGTCCTCGCTCACTCCCGTTACAACTGCTGACTCAGGGCTGCCTTCACTCCATCTTACTGCCGACTCAGGGCTGCCTTCACTCCATCTTACTGCCGACTCGGGGCTGCCTTCACTCCATCTTACTGCCGACTCGGGGCTGCCTTCACTCCATCTTACTGCCGACTCG
>JAABNX020000052.1:16321432-16336154 GCA_015163995.2 Mormyrus lacerda | reverse complement strand
TGGCTATCCCATCTTCATTGATTCTTGTCCTCCTCCTCCCTCATTCATTGGCTATCCCATCTTCATTGATTCTTGTCTTCCTAGTCCCTCATTCATTGGCTATCCAATCTTCATTCCTGCACCCAAATGAAGTCCCTCTTCCATTCTCCCTTCCCATATCCATGGAGCAGCACTTACACTAATGCACCAGACTATTGCAAACAGCATCTGATTGACGGCATGTTTGACATGAAATCAGTGAACAGTTTAAACAAGGTGTTGTTAACCCCCCCACCAGGACTTTTTCAGGTGTGAAATCCACTCACTTCCTGCATTTGTCCAAATAACCGATTGGCTGGTTCCCTCTGACACAGTTGTGCCTGTTTTGATATAGTAGGAAAAAATAACCCAGGATCTGAACCAGGTATCCCAGACAGCTGTAGCAGAACTACTCTGCTGTGAGGAAATGTACAATGTGAGAATTCCCAGTGTATAAAGAAGCAGACCATAGCTTTTACTTAAGAAATTCAACTTCACTTGTGCCCCACAAATCAGAGTAATGAGTTTTGGTCTAGGAGGCTTATGGGGTTGTATTCAGAAACATAATCAAAAGCCCAAGCAGAATCTGGAGGATTCAGCTGGGAGATGTTCTGAAGAGTCCCGCCTTCACCTCCTGCCATTCTCATTTCCAACCATCTCATCTATGCGTCCCCCTGATGCCCCTCTCCATGACCCCGCTCTCCTGCCTCCTTCTCTCTCCCTGCTTCTCACCCTGCACGCAACATTTCCTAGTTTAAAGAGGGTGAATTTAGGCAGCCCCCCTTTGACAAGTGCAGGACTGTAATTTGGGGTGGTAGATTGCTGAGGTATAAAACAGCTGTCAGCACTTGCATTCACGTTGCAGCCCTAATTAACGAGTGTCGCACCGTGGGCCTGGAGTGGGCAGGTGGTACGGCCTGTTTTTATTTAGTTACAGTCATCCTTCATGTCCCCCTGACAGGCTAATGATTAATCTCTTTGATACAAGCCGCTTCCTGACACAAGCCGATGGGCTGGTTCTGCACTGATCCCCAGTCAGTTCTTGTCGTATTCCTTCATTATTGGTGTGCCCTCTGTTTCACTGCTTCTTTAATGTGCCCTATCCTGCTCCTCTTCATCACTGTTTGTCCCCCACCCGCCCTCCTCCCTTCTTCACTGCCCTCCTCCCTTTTTCACCGCCCTCCTCCCCGCCCTCCTAGCTTCTTCCCCGCCCTCCTCCCTTCTTCCCCACGCTCCTCCCTTCTTCCCTGTCCTCCTCCCTTCTTCCCCACGCTCCTCCCTTCTTCCCCGTCCTCCTCCCTTCTTCACCGCCCTCCTCCCTTCTTCCCTGTCCTCCTCCCTTCTTCCCTGTCCTCCTCCCTTCTTCCCCGCGCTCCTCCCTTCTTCCTCACCCTACTCCCTTCTTCACCACCCTCCTCCCTTCTTCCTCGCCCTCCTCCCTTCTTCCCCGCCTCTCATTTTGAGGAACACCTGCTATTTTTGCAGCTCCTTTCCACTCCCTCCGCCTCATCCATTATTCATTTGAAGGCTATTCCGCTCTTATTCCGCTCTCTGTGAAGATCCGCTTAAGGACAATCCCAAGCCCCAGGTTCTTGTATTACAGAGAGATGCTAATAATCCCCACACATGGCAGTGAGGGGCCTTGGAGTCCTCCATCCAAGCCGTTTGACCAGGTAGGGGTTCACAAGATAGGAAGACAATTGCAAAATAAATATTTCTCTTTGATTAATGTATAATGTCAGTACAGAATGCAGTGCAGTGGACTGTGTTTAAAAGTTAGAGAATCTTGAAGTAAATGGAACAACAACAACAACCATACTGTGGCCATTTTATATAATAATAAATATTTTATTTTCATTCACCTTCTAACCTCTTGTCCTGGTTAGGGTTTTATTATATATATAATATAATTTTTATGCACGCAGGGATGGATAGCGGGATCTCTTCATAAATCTTGCAGGAATTGTTTACTGAAATCTTTGAATCAATGTTTAATCAAGCTGAGCATCAGATCTGCAGATTGGCTGAAAACACGCAATACGTGAAGACAAAAATGCAGCATTTCAACTGGCTGATGATTCTTATGCTGCCTCCCATTATGTGACTTGTTCTGAATCATTATCTCATGGTGAAGAGCAGCTGCCTTCGAGACGGAATGATGGCTGATCAAGGCGTTATGTCACGTGACCACGCTTGCGACTCCTTTTTATCCTTATTCCATCTTTTGGCTAATTTCGGCACTTTCCTCCGATTCCCTGACCACAGGGGAAGCTGTCAGTCACAGTCCTGGGGAGGAAGAACCTGCTGGGTTACATGAACAGCAGAATCTGTATTTTTTTACTTTTTTTGATAACATCTTATAATTTGTCAAGCTCTGTTAAACGGATAAATGAATGAATAATGTATAAACCCTCATATTTGAAATCGGTGGTGCATGGGGGCTCCAGGAGCATCGCTGCAGGGTCTCCATCCTCATTTGATCGGGGTAATCCTCCACAGCGTCTGTGTGTGTGTGTGTGTGTGTGTGTGTGTGTACAGTCTCATCATGAGTTGTGCCCATGTCTAATTAAACCCCTTTAATTAAAGCTCATTTTCAATTCACTGGTAATTACCTTGCTGCGAGTGTTGCTTCTCCTTTTCCAGTCTTGCCATATTGTTTATTTATTCAGGGGCCGGATCCGGAGCCGTCGGAACCTGGCATTAACCCGGAGGACTCGCATGCGAGGGGCCAGCGGCTCTGACACCAGATGTCTTCGCATGGGGAGTGATACTGGAGGTGAGGAGATTCGGGCTAAAGCGAAGGGGGGGTCACTGATACGGGGTGACGGACATATGGGACGCGGGGGCAGGTGGATGTGGGCCCCTGACAGACATCGCAGCTTTAATCGCAGTCTTTATCTGCGTATCTCAAAGACACAAGGTCATGGCATTTATGATGTCTGACGTGTATAAATCCTGTCCTCCCCTGTGTTCATTGGTAGGTGTGTTTGCCAGAATTATCCTCTCTGCAGAGGCTTTAATGGGGCTCGTGTTCCTTCCCAAGGTTAGCTTCACATTGTCAGCAGTACTAACCACCTCTCCTGAAGCTCCTTCTACCTGGATTACTGCCGCTGTGAGCTCTGCTGCCACCTGGATTACCTTCAGACCTCTCTCCCACCGTCAGACACGAGGATTGTTTGGAATCAGACATCTCAAATATCGCGTTTGTCTTAAGACAAGGCGTTTATTCTTATCTTTTTCATCTACATTAAAATCAGCCACTTGATTTGGGAAATAACAAAAACACCAGCTGTTATAAGTAACAGTTTATTTTAATAAGCCATCTGATCTGAATCTTTTGCACAGAAGGCAGGTTGAGATTTAAAACTTGAATGTAATGATTAGTTTTCAAGGTGAATGATGATGATGGTATTTTTGGAATAATTTGTAATACAGAATACAACATATTTGGTAAGAAGGGATTTTTTATGATATCAGCTTCACATTTTTGTTACGGGTTGTTCCCTCGGTTGGTTTCGGTTAAATTTTAACAGACTGCTTTTAAGGGTACATGAAATATAAAGTAGTATAACTGCTAAGGATCAGATTTGAAGACTAAAATCAATACTCTTCAGTCTGCTCAGGCTGATCAATACTATAATAATTAGCAGTAAATCAATTGGCCTGGTTCTGAACGAACGTGGTTCTTCTCTGCTGTGGTCAGATGGTTCTCAAGGGCTTTAGGGTGATAGCACAGGATGTGTCTGATTTATGGGGGGGTGGGACGGGCAGTTTCTTTTCTCCAGGAACTGATAGGAAGTTGGAGGGCAGGAAGAGACGGTCTCATGCCTCCCCAGGCGGCATCAACGCCGGGCTCTTCTGAGCAGTCAGAGGTGGTGCTTTGTGACACATTTATTTGGTTCTACACCGTCTGCTCTGGGACACCCTAAAAGCGCCTCAACAAGTGTGAGCCACACAGGAGGCTGTACATGACCCACTCCTGGTCGGGATTGATCTGTGGAACGGGCCTGTGGGGGGTGTTGGAGCAGGAAATCCCGGGGATCAGGGAATGGAAGCTTGGCCTCCTCCCTGCCTTGGCTGCCCTCATCCTCCAGCCCTCCCTCTCTGCCCCGCTGTATCAGTCTTATTATCATTGTGCTTAGTTGTGTCTTTCCTCTAAAGTAACTTAACATTTTTACCACCTAGTGCATCTTTCATTGCTCTCATTTGCAGGTGTAGGACGGCCAAGCTGGAGTCCATACACCCTCTTCTTTCCCAACACGTTTCACTCTCTCTTCCATCTACCAAACATCATGTCTCCCCCAATCCCTAGGGCACTACAATGCTTGCATTTTCCCCCAGTTTTTGGTAAAATGTAGAACTGGAGCTGGATTTACAGTATGAAATTAAATAGAATCCTTAAAAATCAATAAAAACATTTTGAAATTCAGTAAAAGAATGATAATATTTGTCTTTATACAGTTAATATTTAATTTTCTGAGGTCGCACCAATCGATCAGATGCAAAGGGATCTATGAACCCCCCCGACACACGCATACACACACACACACACACTCACATCTATCTCTCGAACCCTCAGATTCCTCTGTGTCCCCTGAGAGGATGCACTAGACTGTATCGGTAAACACCCTTAGGACTTTAATACCAGGTTGTGGCATTTGAGCCCCTCCTGTTTACAAAAGCTTGAGGTGTTCAGACCACTGGAACATGGTCAGGCATTTCACATTTTTTTTTTAAAAAAGACTGCAATTCGTGCCAGCAATGATGGGCAGCTGCCACAGAACAAGCACAGTGTTTGTGAACGACCCGTGCAGTGGATGGGGCGAATTATGCGGCTTTTAAACAGAGGGAGAGAAATCCATTTGCAAAACAGATGTTATTGTCTGCAACCTCCTGGACAAATTCGATGTCATTTATTCAGGCGAGCGTCCTCTGTCAGACGCGAAAGCAGAAACAGGAGAACAAGCTCTAAAATGGCAAAGGCTGATATTTATTTCCGTTCACAAAGAAAATTACCATGCGTATCGTCACACAGAGAAAAAGAAAAGAACAGTATCTCTTTATTGGCCTTGCTGTTGATGCTTTTTGTTTCTGTCTGTATATAATAGCACTCTATGAAGACTTTAAATGTTAGAAAAAGTCTTTTGTAGACGTCTGGAGTTCCCTACACGTTTATGACTCGTTTCTCAATTGTGTTTCATTCCTGCTGCCCCTGGCAGCCAGCGCTAGTCCCCTGAGGTGTTGATGACGTGGAACAGCGTGATGTTGTACAGAACCTGGTGCCCGTTGTTCCAGGTGTAGAGAACCCGCTCACGCGGGTTGTAGTCCAGCATGGAGATGTGGGAGTATTGGTTGTGGAAGGGGATGTCTGTGTACTCGTAGGTGGAGGAGTTGGTGTAGTAGGCGAAGTAGATCTTGGCACCGGCCAGGTGGGAGTTGGTGACGTAGAGGGTGCCGCAAATCATGAAGGCCTCGCCGGCGCTGCGCTTGGGGAACCCCGTGTCCCAGCTCCGGAGTACCTCCAAGCTCTGGGGCTCTAGGCGGCTGATGACGATGTTGCCCGCATTGGGGATGGTGGTGTAGACGGCCCACAAGCCGCTCTCGTCGGCCATCAAGTCGATGTCCGAGGAGCCGCCCCAGGAGTACGGGAAGGTGTTGTTGTACCCGGCGCCACCCAAGCTCCGCTGGACCAGCACACTGCGTGAGCGGAAGTGGTACTTGATGATGATGTTGCTCTGGTACTTGTTGTAGTACAGTGAGCCGTTGTAGACCACGTGGCCCGTGCCCGCCCAGGGGTGTGGCAGGAGGTGCTGGACGAAGTTCTGGCCCTTGATGAAGTCGCTGAGTGAGCGGTACTCCAGCACGCGACGACCCTTGTAGTAGCCATCCATAGACCATACCTGGGAGACAGAAGGAATGACTGGAGCTATAATGGCCATTGGTTGGGGCGAATGTGTCGATTCGAACCTCACAATGGTGTGGGTTTGAACATGAATCCAGTGTGTGTAGAATTTATGTTACTTCTCCCTGTATTTGTGCGGTTTCCCTCTAAGTACTGAGATTTTCTCTCACGGTTCAAGGACACATGGTTGAGGTGAATCCCATTCCCTTTTTTGCTTGTCCCAGAAAGCATGTGCAAGGGTGCAGGGTAAGGGTATGCTCTAGACAGGACATTAGTGCATTCTAAAACAAACACAATCATTCATTGTGTCACTTACCCAAGAGCAACACATTTACTAGCTTAAATAAGCTGAAAATCTTTGGATTGTGAGTGGAGGCCTAATAAAAAAAATGGTTTGAGAGCCCATTCAAGATTTCACAGCAAGTGCGTAGAGAAAAACCCACGTGACAGCATAACCTACTGAGCTTCTATACCGCCCCCTTCACCGATAATGTTCCTATTAAATAAAGTTTTGACTCACAACATAAGCCAGATGAATAAAGGTGAGATGCGGGTCACAAATTGCCTGAATGGAAATGCAAATTGTGCACCTCGCAGTCTCGGAAACTGTGAAAAGTAGGCAATTACTGACAAAAAATGGCCAGTATTAGGTAGTGGTCACATGATTTAAAAAAAAAAAAAAAAAAAAAAAAAAAAAAAAAAAAATTTTTAGTAACTATTGGGGGCTTCACAACAGGATGCAACCCAAGGTGGTCCTGCACTGACTGATAAGGGGCTTCCTGTAGCTCATTAACCCACAGCTAATTTCTCTTTGGTATAGTCACTGGTAATGACTGGTTAATAGCTTTCACTGGTTGATAACTTTAACGATGTGTCCGCGTTGTCCATCATGTGTGGTACAGGCATTCTCTTTCTGAGAAACAGTCCCAGGTTAAGGCACATGGCAGCCATTTTGCTGCCCCCTCGCTCCCATTCATGTAATCTCTGCCGCCCCCTCATCATTATTCATTCAGGCTCGTAGATGCAGGGGATCCTGGGAAATCGCACTGTAATGGGGAGACGGAGTGGCAGACAGGCCATTACTGTGCCCGTCTCCTGGCGCCCTTCTCCCGTAGGGACACCACCCAGTAATTACCAAGATGATTGGGGGAAACTTTTGTCACAACAAGCTGTTAATTTCCGGGCTTACGAGGGGGTAATTAATCATTGTGGCCTCCTCTGACAGGACTGTTGTATGCCTCTAATGAAGGGGGGATAAAGAGATGTTGGTCAAGGGAGGGGCTGTTCAGGAGGTGAAGAGAGAGAGATATACCCCCCGACAAATCCTTCTGTATGATATTTATATCGGTCTTGTTTCTTTGAACAGAGACTTGGATATATAATCTTCAGTCACCGGTTAGAGGGGACAAATGATGTTGTAGTACATGCTTTACTTAAAACATTAATTAACAAGTAACTCGGTGTTAGTTGTCTATTGATTCCAGGCTCATTCATCATTAATCAATCATGATGTCTCATATATTCTATTTAGGTGTTATATTAATTAACAGTTAATTAATTAGTTAATAATTAACTAATACAGTTCCTGCATTTTTATTGTGCATATGACAAAAAAAAACTGAATTCTTTGAATGATGGTAAACACTTAATTAATGGTTAATTAATGGTTAATTAATGCATTAAGTAAGCATGTGCTACTACATTATGTGTGTCCCCTCAAGTGTTACCTATTTTTTCCATTAAATAACATTCATGATTTCTTCATTAGTTACAGTACCGTGCTAATACATAAAAAGCAGGCATGGGTTGGGGCAGAACGATCAACAAACACCGCAGCAGGTGAAACGCTGTTGATTAAATGGGGCTCAGGTGCTTACCCTGCTGTCCGAGCTGGGGATCATTGTGTCAGTCATCCAGGAGCCAAAGCGGGACCCCGAGGCACGGATGGTAATTGGGTTACTCACGCCCGTCAGTTTCCCACAGCCTGGGCAGTCAGAGACATACAGACATACATCTAATCCCAGAAAGCCACCAGGTTCAGACTCAGCTTTTATAATGATAAATGAGCATTGAGTGGTTTCATATTGGTAAATAAGCAGTTTTGAGTTCTTTGTCTTGTAGAAATAAGCCTGAAGCTCATTACACAGGAGTCACATTTCAAGATATGAGGGCGCGTGAGTTCGGTGTCGGTCTGCTGACCACAGGAGAGCACAAAGCTTCTGACCTAAATGATTACAACACAGTAATTAGTGCAAAAGTTCCTGCAATGACACTTAAGGAGAGATGTTCCCAGAAAGACCCACGGGCATCCTGAATGTAAAGCTTTTGTTGAAATAGAACAGAACTCTGTTTTCGCTGATCCCAAAAGGCAGCTTTCTGTAGACTCCAAAGGCGCATTTGAAAGGGTTATTAATTAAGAGGGAAATCACACCCACATCAGAGGTTACTGATGCTGTTTTATCTCCCTCAGATGCCCGAATCAACAACCAAAACCGAGTCGCAGGCATACAGGTCATGTTAATGGTACCTTCAGCTGCGTAAATGATAAGTAAATGAAAAACCGCTTTGGACCCAAGCAGGATGTTAACCCAGGTTATATTAAAATATCTGTAGAATGGACTATTCAGACTTAGATTACTCCGAACGGCAGGCCTTAGACATTATAGGACCTGAGAAAAACATTTACAGTGTCTATCGACCTTAAGAGCTCTTTCCCCTTGAGTCATTCTCCTTCTTCTGTTGCTCTTGACATTGTTAAAAATGAAATATCTATGAGGGATGGGCTCTTTTCACAAAAGGCCTCCACCTTCCATTGATCCTTCCTAATTTTTTAATGGTTTATCGACTCCCGTCATTTACATAACACAGGCGTCTTATTAAAGCCTCGTGGGCGACATGTTGTCCTGTACCTCCAAAGCCATGTAGCATCTACGTCCATCTGCCCCCATCAAGGGCCAGATTAATTTCATTTCCACGTTATGAGTCCAACAATACATGGATGTGACAGCCACTTTTTAAATCACCCCCCCCTTCCCAGACTAACAGCCTCAACAATCAATTTTAACAATCACTAATAATAGTGAGGCAACAGGATGTGTGTCGGCCGCAGCACGGCAATCTGATCCTGTCGTGTTTGGTCTCGGATCGAGGGCTGCATGTACCAGCGCCGTGAAGGGAGTTTACGCCTTAAGCCCTTAAGCTTCCCGTGGACTGGAGCTCCACCCCTTAGCCAGCGATCTGGGGTTTGGGAGTCCTCGTGAAATGAGTGAAGTTAGCACAAAAGATACAGGGGAATGGCTTTGTGTTTATCTTATTTACTGGGGCCTTCCGTGATGATTTTTAGACTGTTCTTTTACATGGGGAATGAGCAATTCCCTTCACTTTAATGTGTTCAGGGCGTATAATTTCATTATCCGCTAAGTGAAAAGTAGTTGCAATAGTCATTACCGAGTTGCTCAGATGTGCAAGTAACTGCCTCTTCACAAACAAATTCCTACATTCGCACAGGCGTAGATCATGGATCGAGTGCGTTATTCATGGCGATTAGAGAAATCAGGCTTCAGAAGCCATGGTCATCCTTGCTTGGCTTAACAACCTTAATTTATGGCTCCCCACTGGGGACACTGCATGGTAATCCATGGCTTTCAAGGCCTCATTCTCATCACCCCACTTTAGTTATTTGTAGTCCCTATCATACCCAGTTTCTGCATGCAGGACTGCAGCCTGCTCTCCAGCAGCAGCACCCGTTGCCGCAGCTCCTCGTAGTCGTAGGCCCCCATCTCCTCCTGAATGGCCACCAGCACCAGCGTCAAGTTCCGCACCTCCTCTTTCAATTGGACGATCATGCGTGCGTCGGCCTTATACTGCTCCAGCACAGGCAGCAGGGGGAGCAGCTGAGTCACCTTGTCCTTTAATTCCTGGAGGAGAGATACCAAAGAAGAAATAAGCATGAAACAGAACAATACTGTTCCCTGAGATCCCATACCATATGACTGAACTGCTAACACTGCCCCCTACAGGGCGGGAGGTAAATTGTTCTCTCCTTACTTCCAGACTGTGGAGACAAAACAAAGAAGTAATGCATCAGTCATGTAATTAATAACTTAATAACTAATTAATACTGGGTAAGAGACGGTAACAACATGTTTCCTGATGAGTGAGTCACCCCTCTTCCTTCCCAAGTCTTAGTCACTATGTTCTGGTTATTTGGCTCAGCAATGTCTGTGTCATGATGCAGGCCTAGCATGTGCACGTAAATGCAGAGTACCAGTAAAGAACAAAAGCTGGGAAAGATGGATTCCACCTCCGCCAGCGTTATCGTAAATCTTCTGATGTAGCCACACTCGGCCCGACAGGAGAGGCCATAAATCTCATTTTCCTGTTTCGCAGAGCAGAAATCTCCACTCGTCAATCTCCCACCCGGTCGTCGCCGAGTTTGGGCGACCCACATTCATCAGTCATGCAGGGGAGGTAAGATGCAACTCTTTCTGCATTTTTCTTTTTTTTGGCGATGTTGGCAGGGAGGGGTGGGGTGCAGCATTCTCACTCCCTAAATCCAAAGAATTTCACTGTGGAATGAGGGGACGCCAGAATGGGCTTCGCAGACACCTGAATGTTTACTGCTGCAGTGTATTATATGATTGGACTGGCTATTATGGTCTGTTTTCTGGCTCCCGACCAATGACTGGAAAGACTGCAATTCATCACTACAGACACTTCTCTCCTGTGTCATGTTTCTTTTACAAACATGAGATACGTTTATATATTTTTTATAGTACTACTATGATAAAATGGAAAATATTACAATAAATTCCAGTATAATTCTTCCCATTCATTCATATGAACCTTAGTTTGTGTTATAGGCAAGGCAGAACCAATGTGACTACCTGAATTATTAAACGTGTGTATGTGTGCCTGGTCATATATGTATTACATAGTGGGTCCCAACTAGGGAAAACTCAATTTTACAAGAATTCGTGAATGCAATAAACAAAGCTAAAATAGCCATTAATGGACGGTCCCCACAAAGATTTGAATACGTACAGCTTAAATTACTTGGATGTTTCTCATCTAAATTTCAAATATGTCATGTGATACATCCTGTGTGAAGGCCTAAGCAGAATATTGAATCCTGAAATTTAGCTGTCATTTAAGTGTGAACACCCCCCCAATCTCACTGTCCTCACTGTCCTTCCCCTCCACCGCTGTGGTGACCTGCTCCTTCCGGGGTATTCACGGCGGAGCGGGAGGGTGCAGAAGTGTCAGAGAGAGCCCCCCCCATCTCAGCAATGATGAAGTGCTGTTAGGGGACCAGGGCGCTGAGATGGAGCCGTCGAACCGCCGTCGGACCGCCGTCGGACCGCCCTCATTCGTCTCCCAGCTGAGTACCACCGCATCTCATTAACAAGATGGAGGGCTGGCCAAAGGCCCCGGGGGGCAAACCAGAGCCAGTGGGGCAGCAAGCACGTGGCCCCCGCTTGCCAACGGCACTTCAGGACATACAGGCCGTACATTTACCCTGTACAGCCTGGGGGGTATAAAAACAGCGTCCAGCTCATTGAGTCTCTGTGCTCCGATACACTGAGATCTGACCGGGAAGCCGCGCTGAATCCATGCCAGCCATGGCGGTGGGAAACAGACCAAACTGTCCATTATGTACAGTACTGTGCAAAAGTCTTAGGCTGTCCAAAGAAATGCTTCAAGTTGTTTATCTGAGTAGCAAGTGTACTTTGGCTTAGAACAAAAAATACAATTTAACATTAGAGCATATGCAAATTAACATAATAATAACTAGTAATAATTTCTTCTGTTTTCTAAAAAGTTACTGATATCTAGTTGGATGGCTAGATGAACACCGCTTCAGTTCCCAAACCTCTCCTCAGGGGCACCTCAGCCATTCCAGGATTTTGTTAAATTTCAAAAACAGCTCAATTAATTAATTAAATAAACTGGTTTAAAAAGTCAGTGACAGATTGACTAGCTGTATGAGGTGTGCTAGTGGCCCAGTCAAAAAATACACGGCTGTACTGGATGGTTGCTGCAAATACTGGGGTGATTTTAGCAGAGGTTCTGAAATGGCTAAGCTGACACACTCTGACAGGCATAATATCATAGTTTTACACCAACACGAGGATAATTTAAACATCATTTTCTTTGCCTGCCTAAGACTTTTGCACAGTACTGTATATATTTTTTTAAGGATGCATTGAATCATCTTCATCAATGACAGTACAATCAGTAACAGAAAGGACAAACCAAGACAATAAGCCTGATCCTCACCATCTTGACGTAAACAATGGCATAAACAGTAAAGATGCCATAAACATATAAGTAAAAAGGTGTCTAGCGTTGCTGTGACTGTTGATGAAATATGGTACCTTGATATTCACCTGCTCAGCATTGTGTGTGTAGGTACATTATTTGTTACAGCGTTACTAGCTGTTTGTTGACATGAGGCTAGAATATGGCTGAAATGGTAAATTCATGGACACGGCGGTGGCATCGTATTAGGTATGGACAGTGGAAGTACCTGAAAATTCTTGGGGTTGAGAGATCGGGGATTTTCTGAGGCCGTCTTCAGCTTGCCATCTACCACCTTCATTAGTGACTCCATGTTCCTAACGTACTGCAGGTCCCTGTACGTTCTCAAATCCAGGACCTCCATTGACTGCGTGATGTTCTGGACCTACCAATCAAGGCAGAACATTTTTTAAAAATTAAGTGCGTAATGGCCAGCAAGCGTACACAGGTAGATGCAGGAAACAGGTACACGCACGCTGCCTGCAGTTACACGCGCGCTGCCTGCAGTTACACGCGCGCTGCCTGCAGTAACACGCACTCTGCCTGCAGTTACACGCGCGCTGCCTGCAGTTACACGCACTCTGCCTGCAGGTTCTTGAATTTGTCTGCATTATCAGGAGACTGTCACGAGGAAGAATGGAGGACAATGCAGACACAAGGTTACGCTTGTCTGTTATGGTGCTCTGTGGCCGCTGAAGCTGTGCGACCAGGTATTGTCAGAGGGCATAAGGAATGGGGGGAAACACACTGGAGTGAATGGCTTCAGTCAGCATTTTCTTGGGAGTTGTAATTACAACTCATTAGCAGAGTGAATTGTGGGGAAACTGCAGAATTGCATGTCGCCTTGCCCTGATGATATCAGCACTCATTCTGCACGTATAAACAAATCTTCTTGAAGATGACCTGCGGGATCTAAGCCTCTCAGATTGTGCGGCTGGGGGACTCATGTGGGTGGCTTATCTTGATAGATTAAAGCCACCTCCTGCCCAGTCCTGCCTCCAGGTATAGCTGCTTGTTCATAGGAGAACAGTAAAGTAGTGGAGGGCAAACAGGTGACCAGGAAAGGACAGAACCCTAGTCTCCTGTTACACAGAGCCTCCATCACCTCCCTGTTACACCAACCCTCTGTCTCCAATCTGTTACACCAACCATCCGTCTCATCCATGTTATATCGACCCTCCATCTCCTCCATTACACTGACCCTTCGTCTCGTCCCTTTTACTCCGACCCTCTGCCTCCTCCCCATTAAACCAACCCTCCCTCCCCTCCCCGTTGCATTGACCCTCTGTCTCCTCCCCGTTACACCGACCATCCATCTCCTTCCTGTTACACCAACCCTCCATCTCCTCCCCGTTACACCGACCATCCATCTCCTTCCTGTTACACCAACCCTCCATCTCCTCCCCGTTACACGACCATCCATCTCCTCCATGTTACACCAACCCTTCGTCGCCTCCCTGTTACACTGACTCTCCATCTCCCCTCTGTGCTACTGTCCCCTCTCTCCTCACACTGTCTCCCCTCTTTCACACTCCCTTTGTCTCCTCTCTGTCATCCTGACCCTCCGTCTCCTCCCTGTCACACTGCCTGTCTCTGTGGACTGCTCCAGATCTATTGCCGACTTTTAATAAAGCCCTTAAATAATGTTTGAGTCAGACTGGAGCTGTCTCAGTCCACGCCCCAGGGGACCCTCTTTGTTCTTTTGTCTCTACTTTTAATGGTGCACTAATTTTCTCAGCTCCTCAGTTTAGACCTTGGCCCGGAAACCATTTTGAGGAGGTTGAAGAATAGCTCTTTGCGGCAGATCAAAATAGGTGTTGTCTCCGAATCAATGCACACACCTCACATCCCCTTTGATAGGTGAATACATGCATGCATGTGCTGGCTGACCGACAACAGCTCGACAGTGTGCTAGAGGAAGAGATTTGTGTGGTGTGCATCAGGTAGTGGCAAGGCGATGACAGCTTGTGTGTGTGTGTGTGTGTGTGTGAGTGTGTGTGTGTGAATGTGTGTGTGTGTGAGTGTGTGTGTGTGTGTGAGAGAGAGAGAGAGAGAGAGAGAGAGAGAAGCATGTGTTGTTCTGCAGGTAGTGGCAGCACGGTGACAGCTTGCGTGTGTGTTGGAGAAGGAGAAGCTTGGCAGGTCAGTTTCCTCATTAGGGTGTTTTATTTTCGGAAGCACAATTATTCCCTTCACCGCACCACAGCGGGGGGGCTGTGGGGGGGGGGCACACACAAGCAAACAAATGACAAGGTCTTCCCTCATATCATATAGAGTGTGATGGAAGCAACTTCACACGCATGGAGTTCATGTCTACATGTGTCAGTGGCAGCCGTAATGCGTGTGAGAGAGCAGTCGATTATCTAGATCTGTGTCAATCTGTTCAAGGTTCATGATTTATTTAAAAATATTCCCGGGAAACGCGTTTTGACATTAATGCGTGTGTGAGGGGGGGGGGGGGGGGGGGGGGGGGGGGGGGGGGGGGGGGGGGGGGGGGGGGGG
>JAABNX020000052.1:16266424-16283075 GCA_015163995.2 Mormyrus lacerda | reverse complement strand
AGAGGCAGACAGACTGACAGAGACAGTAAGAGAGAGACAGACAGACTGACAGAGACAGTAAGAGAGAGGCAGACAGACTGACAGAGACAGTAAGAGAGAGACAGACAGACTGACAGAGACAGTAAGAGAGAGGCAGACAGAGAGACTTTTTTTTTTTACTTTTCACCAGCCTTTATTAAGCCAGTCGACTACAAAAAGAAACCTTACTGCAAATCAGCAAGACGGGTCATTACAAAACGAAACAAAGGAAACAAGCAAACAAGTCACCTACCAAAAGGAATAAAAGAAAACTTTAGAAACAACAAAAACAAGAAACCTAACAAAAAAACAATACAATGGGAACAATGGACATATGGTCAGCCACAGAACCAATGGCCATCCTCAGGACTACACACCATCCAGACACAACAATGCATCAAACACATTGCCAAACTACTAACAACATTAAAACTTCAAGATTAACTCCCTCTCATGGGTCAAGGCACATAAGACCCTCCATAGCCCCATACCTCAGACAAAGTCACGAGGATGTGAGTCTCCCTGAAAAAAGCGTGGTTAGGTTTAATGTGGGCCTCCCTACTGTGGAATCAATGTGTAACAACGTCCTCCAGGACCCACCGACCCTGAGGGACCCCAGCTTCGGCAGGCCTGCCCTTGTGAAACAGGCCTGCAGAGTTTGAGATTTGAAGAGTCCAACTGGAAATATGAGATTGTAAAAAAGAGGCTCTTCATCAACAGCAAACAGTGAGTGAGACAGAGACAGGCAGAGACAGACAGTGAGTGAGAGAGAGACAGACAGACAAAGACAGAGTGAGATAGGCAGACAGGCAGGAACAGGCAGATGGGGGGAGAGAGAGAGAGAGAGAGAGAGAGAGAGAAACAGACAAAGAGAGAGAGAAACAGGCAGGCAGACTGAGTGAGAGAGAAAGAGACAGACAGACAGTGAATGAATGAGAGAGAGACAGGCAGAGACAGAGTGAGATAGGCAGACAGGCAGGAACAGGCAGATGGGGGGAGAGAGAGAGAGAGAGAGACAGAGAAAGACAAACAGAGAAAGAGAAACAGGCAGACAGACTGAGTGAGAGAAAGAGACAGACAGACAGTGAGTGAATGAGAGAGAGACAGGCAGGGGGGAGAGATGGAGCATGAAAGATTAATTAAAATGATATTAAAGCTGCAAAATAAGTGTAGGTGTCATACAGCACAAAAAACCCACTGAGGGCTTAAACACACACCATTCCGGATCATTCTCTCAGCAAGGAACCTGAGCTGGAAAACAAATCATTCCAGCACCGGCTGCAGGAAAAACACAAAATAAACACAAATACCTCCTTTATGGGTCAGCTTTAATGGCATTAGAAGGTGTTTTTATTTCTAGCTATTTCCTGTCTTGATTGGTCGCATTAATATTTCATTTATTTAAAAAGTATTACCAGAGCACAGGAAGCCATTTATTTCATGCTGTTTGTTTAGATACTTAGTTATTTAGGGAGTGAGGATTGAGTTTTATCTGGTGCGTCCTGGAATGAATCCAGGGCCTGGATCTGATCTCTGCTGAGAAGCAGGCTTATTCAGAATCCCAGTTCTGTCTCTGCGAAATCTCTCTGTGATACAGACCAGTCCTCAATTAGCTGCCCTCTGCAGCTCTGCATTCACAGACCAGTGTTAAGGGGGGGTGCTGACCCTGTCCGCTCTCACAGGGATTAAATCCTGACTTCAGTCACTGTTGCCCAAACCCAAAGTGACGTCACATTACCAGCCTGACTTCACTATTCATATAACATTTTTTTTTACTTTTTTATTTAGTAGCTGCTTTCATTTAAAGTATCACATGTGTTTGTTTTTTTTTTATTTAAGGTCAGAAGGTTTCAGGAACACTGTAGAATTAAGGGCCTTGCTCAAGGGCCGGATTCTACAGAAATCACTCTGCCAACCCTGGAATTTGAACCAACAACCTTCTGATCACTGACACAGTCTATCCCCCATCTGATACCCCGAAAACAGTGACGCCACCAAGACGGACGGCATCTACGCATGACAATGATCGGACTTGGAACTGGGTCCTAGAGGGGTCCGGATCACATCCACGCAGCCTGACAGGCACTCAGGCGCGGCGGTTCAGTGCCGTCGACGACGCCGTGGGGGAGCCCTAGCGGGGCAGGGGGCACATTTGTTTTCGGCGACATGAAAGACAACCGCACAAATCACATTCAGCTCTGATCCTGGCAGGCGAGTCACACGCGTAAGTGCAGTCACCCCTCCGTCAGCCAAGCAGGTCCTTTACCGTCGTGATGGTCATGCGCGCATCAGCGAGTAACAGTCACGGTAATGCGGGGAGCAGGCAGGTGGAGAGTGCGTCCCCTTCAGACGACCCATGGTACTTATAGTACCATCATTTTTATTAATCTAAACCATCCCTCTGAGGTGCCCATCAAGAGATGAAATGGAGACTGC
Source organism: Mormyrus lacerda (assembly GCA_015163995.2). Lineage (NCBI taxonomy): Eukaryota > Metazoa > Chordata > Actinopteri > Osteoglossiformes > Mormyridae > Mormyrus > Mormyrus lacerda. Next base: position 16,280,621 of record JAABNX020000052.1, on the reverse strand, counting down.
AACATGTCCCACGACAGGTCTGTTTGTGTCGGTTTGTTCCGGCATGTTCTTTACTCTGGTTTCTCTGTCAGCTTCTCTTCCTGCCCTGAGTGATCTGTTTGTTATTTATCTGCTGCCTGTGACTACAGTGGTGCTGTAAGGCAGACAGACACACACACACACTCACACACACACGCGTTATGGCAGACAGACACACACACACACTCACACACACACGCGTTATAGCAGACAGATACACACACACACGCGTTATGGCAGACAGATACACACACACACTCACACACACACGCGTTATGGCAGACAGACACACACACACACTCACACACACACACACACACACACGCGCGCGTTATAGCAGACAGATAAACACACACTCACACGCGTTATGGCAGACAGACACACACACACACTCACACACACACACACGCGTTATAGCAGACAGATAAACACACACTCACACGCGTTATGGCAGACAGATAAACACACACTCACACGCGTTATGGCAGACAGATACATACACACACTCACACGCACCTAACAATGATGACCTTAACCGCCACCCAACCCTATAAGTAACCAAACAAAATAAAAGACTTTTTTAGTTTTTTGATTGTAGTCATGGATTTTTATTCAGTCCCCACATTTAAGCATATACATAACCCACACACCCACACACCCACACACTGCCCCCTTCCCTCGAAGTCTCTCGCACGCCCAGCTGAGCTCCGACCACAAACAGCCGCTACGATATTAGCATCCCTGATCATTAGGTTTCCATATTTTAATTAGCCAGAGCGATTCAAGCGACGACCCCCCCCCTCGCCTTGGAGAAGCTTGGCCAGCTCCCTGCGGAGGGGGGAGTGCTAAGGTATGGTCCCGCTCCCTGTCTTTTCTCCGAAACAGCCACGGTGGCATTCCACTGGGCCAGGTCGGCACCCTCGTCGCGGGGGGGGGGGGCAGCCCCCGACGACTCCTGCCTAATTACACCTGCTGCTCAGCCTGCTTGGCCATGTGCCTCCTGGGGGGCACAGCGGGGGACAGAGTCAGGGGGCCCCACATCTTTACATAGGCTGGCAGTGGAGTTCAAGGTCACATTTTCACAGGGGGCCAAGAATTTCTGGCTATACCCCCCCAGGTCCGACTAGCCGATATGCTTCAGGGTGATATCAGCTTCCTTTCTTCTCCCTGCAGTTTTTAAATCTGTGACACTTTATCTCGCGCCTTTTTCCCACCACCCGTGCCCCCCCCAGCGGACAGGGCACTCTTGAAGCGGTCAGGTTAATTACTATTTTTCAATTAAAAGGCTCCCAAATGAGCTGGGGGGAGGGGAGCGGGTCTCCGTTAGGGGACAGCGATCCTGAAAGCTCAGCTACACGGCGAGAGATAAGGCGGCAAATCTAACTGGAGGGAAATTCCAGTCCGGGACGAGCTTTGGGATTAGGATTCGGGCTCACGACTTCCAGAAGCACCCAGTCGGAAGATTTTGGAGTTTCGGCGTGCTAGTCATCCAGTCAGGGACAGAGGCCCCCCACCCCCTGCTGTCTGACATCATCCAGACCGAGACTGAAAAAGAGTGAATGTGTATTACAACACAGAAGTTAAATATTTCCACAGAAGTGGCATTTATTACCTTCTATTAAAAATGAAAAAAAAAAACACCATTCATTTTGAGGAAACGGAAAGCACTTTAATTTAGACTGCTGGCCCAACAAGCAGCGTTGGGTTAAATTACCTGCAAATCATCAGAGAGCCGCGGTCTGGCATCCGGTGTATGAAAAGAAAGAGGAGAGAAAGAACTCCCCAGATCCATAAAAGGGGGACTGTGGAAAATAAATATTCCATCAGCATTTTGATAGCGTTGACCAGCTGACTGCACTACACTGTGGCTGAACAGGATGCCTTCTCCACGGACAGAACTGCCGGGGGGGGCGTCCATCTGGAATCTTCCGGCATTAAGGTGCACATAGAGATAATTAACGGTAATTACGGGGCTTAATTATGAAGATCGATCTCGACTCGGAATTCACAACCAAAGGCACCTGCTTAGGAGAAAACCTCCCAGTCCAGCAGAATCCGGATCCACCGTGACTCTCAGATGGGTTAATGATAGTGAAGCGGGAAGAGCAACCCCTTTTGGAGAACTGGAAATGTAATGTCGGACAAACGGTGATCATGGAATGAAGGAAAAGAGGAAAAAACAACGACTCAAACTGGGAAAATCAGTGCTAGGTCGGTACAGATAAGCTGCCCCTCCCACAGACAGATACTCAACCACATCAGGACAGAGAGCCTGCAGCGGATTCAGCAAGATCTGGGCCTTTTGTGATATTTTATCTCCTGGTTTCAGAACAAACAGTAAAAGGAAAAAACGTGAACAGGTCACATCTTCCCAGAGAGCAGCCAGAAAACCATACATGAAGAGCCTCACTGTTCCAGAGAAGAGAGACTGGAACTTAAGCAATGTTACGTTTGGCAGTAATTATTATTCCCTTTTAAAATGTCATTATTAGATCTTAACTACTGCTAGTTACTGGTCTTGTCTTATAAGTTTTACATAATTTTGTATATTTTATATGTGCAGAAAAAAATATTACCTTAAGACCCTGAGCAGGATAAGCAGTTAAGAGAGTAGGATGGATGGATGGATGGATGGATGGACGGACGGATGGATGGACTGATGGATGAATAGGTAGATGGATGGATGGATGAATAGGTGGATGTATACCTTGAGCAAAACCTGAAAATAATTTTTATGCCAATGAAATAATTTCAAACCTGAATCTCCATTTCATATGTTACTGTGAGATTGAGCAGAATGGAGGGAGAGACAGACAGAGGAAAACTTCAGGCTGTGCCAAGGGTGTCGATTCGGTTTCGACATTGGTGGGGAGTAAATCAGCCCAGAATGCCCACCTCCCTAAACACACATGGTACTCCCACAAAATTGGCAGGGTCATGCCCCTATTCTCCATACCCAAATCTTCACCCAAGGGCTGAGACAAATCCCTAGCATGGAGAACACGCAAGGCTGATTAATTAAATTACATTTTATTTGTCATTCTTCACAAATACAAAACTTTAACAGGCATTTTAACAGGTTTCTTAAACAATAACTGTAGAGAATATGAAAGTGGTAGCAGTGTAACCCAAACGGGGTCTCCCACATGAACACCAGCACCCGGGCATGGACCCACACCCATACTGCTCACCCAGTCAGCCTGACAGCCTAGCAGTCAACAAGGAACCAACGAAGTGTTGTGGGCTCAAATTCCCCAAATGAATAACTGCCAGTATATAACCCTGAACAGGTAATTAACCTGAATGGCTCCAGTAAATATTCACGTACGAAAAACTGTAGAAGATGTAATATGTAGCGATGAAAATCCTTTTAGTTACCACATTCTGGTGCCCAGATCACCAACTTCATAAAGCATATCAGTGATGTGGGAAGCCTCCATTGTATACAGGTCTGAAGAGGAAGCAGCTCCCATCACAGGTGATCTGTGATCATCACAGGTGTCACAGAGGCCACTGGGGCAGCAGAGGACAGACAGGACACTTACACAGGACAAACCCAGCCGCTGACCAGCTTAACCGCAATGGAGGCCCATCATGTCTCATGCGAAGTTAACGGCCAGTGTTTCAGTTGCATTCTGGGATTGATGCAGAATTACATGCCTGGCGGCAAACCCGACGCCTTTTGTTTTTGGGGGGGGGGTGGGTTCTCAGAGGAATTGTCTATTTCTCTGTGTTGCCTTGGAGATTAATTTTAGCGCAGTGCTGTAGACAATGAGGCTCTTGGTTATGGTAGCACAGGCTGAACTGCATTTTAAATCAGCCCAGCAGTCCCCCCCCCCCCCACCTACTTCCTAATCCACACCCGTCAACATCAAAACAATGAAATAAAATAGCACTAATTAAAAATTGACGTTTTATAGCACCTTCAGTTAGTGGGACGCACACATACAAAATAAAACATATAATCATATCAAAAAACAGACGTGTACAGAACACGTACAGAACCTGACAGAGCGCGTTTCTGATCTTCTATAGATTGTATTGGGAGACAAAACTGCTCCAGGGGGAGCAAAATCTGACACCAGTCACCAGACCGGACAGACAATCCTGACAAACACCGGAGTTAGATACTTCTGGAATCAGAACTCAAGGCGTACCGTAGTGTGTCGGCAGTTTCTTTCACCAGCGTTCAGGGTCCAATTCACTGTGTGAAAAACGCATTTAATGCTCATTGATTTTCCTGGACCCTCTGGACCAATTGCTCTAGAGGTCAGGTCGAGGTCAAGTCCCTCCCAGAAGTTACGCTTCTTTAATCTGATTGGCAGTCATCTGTGAGACAGCCCACCAATCTGTCCTGCGAGGTTTTTGGATCGGTCACCTTGAACCATCCAAACCATGAACGTAGGGAGAGGAAAGCAGTTTAAAGATTCCAATAACATTATTGTGAAGTAAGAACAAGAATACCTTTGAGAAGACTTCCCTTTATAAAAAGTTGCCGTTATCCGTTAGCCACTTTGCTAAGGGATCTCCCATCCCTTTCATTGTCAAATGTCAATATAAGAGCACGTATCCTCCACGGTGAAAATGCATATAGGTGTTTCGTGGGGGGGGGGGGCAGTGGAGGCTATCCAGCTGAGAATGTCCTCATGCACCCCGTGAGCTGGATTTTACCCGTTGAAACAGACGGGCCCGACCTGGAAGCCGAACTTCTGCTTGCTGTTTCCGAAGTCGGAGACAGACACGTCCACGATGGGGAGCAGCTCCGATCTCGGGGAGTCGATCTCCAGGACGGTCTGCTTCTGTCCTTCACGAGTCTGATAAATAACAAGCGGCCATTACAGCAGCAGCACCTCACACACCCCCACACACCGGCGCTTTAAACGCCACGCCAGCATTCATCTTCACGTGGTCTCCATCCTCACCTGGCAGCCGTCATGCAGTGCCCTGATGAAGGGCGTCTTCTCTTGCGCCAGCTCCTCTTCGTTCGCTCCTCTGAAGCGCAGTGCCTGCCGGTGGCTGCCGGTGGCGCTGTCCAACCATCCCACGGAGTTCTGGCAGAGGTAGGTGAAGTTCTGCCGTGCCGTAGCGCTGAAGAGCTTCAGGAAGGTCAGCTGCACCACGTGGATGGGGTTTCCGTCCAAGTCGATGTAGGAGAACTAGGTGCAGGAGAGATCAGAACAGATCCCTTCTTTATGATCCACTGTGAGAAGCATAATCTGTCCTTCAGAAACATTCAGAAACTCCTCACAACGGGGTCCAGATATCCAGAACTGCTGTGAAGCTCAATTTAACCTTCAGAAACCCATAACCATTCCTCATGTTAGGGCCTGAATCGCAACGGCCTGCCCTGCGGAATCGTCCCATTCATGCTAACTGTAGGATCACTAGTCAGAACTCAACAAATCTCCATATTGAACCAAACCATCAGGTTCTAACCCCCCCCCCCCATTTAAGTGCAAAATCATGGTTGTAAAAAATAAATGAAATTGTGTTTCTGTGTGTGTATTTTGCGCTGGGCTCAGAGCTTCGTTACAGCGAGTTTTATTACATGAAAAGACGAGCCGATATTTGATGTGTAAATAGGCATGCAGATTTACCCAGAGGCACATTTCACTGAGAAACGGAGCTTTGTCCTGCTGGTCAACTAGAGCAATCATATCAGGGATAGGGGGGTCGTGTCGGGGAGGGAGTGGTTCCCAGCTGAAGACACCACCTGCACCATCGTTCAGCACAGCTTCCCATGCCGTGAATTATTTACCCGTTTTGTTTTCAGGAGGGGAAGCTGCACGTTGACACATTATCTCCTGGATCGCCCAGCAGGCCATTTGCCTCCCCCATCAGCAAGGGCGATTAAAGGCCAGTCTGGGAGAGGGACGCGACGGCCAAGGGGGGGGTGTGGGAGCGAGTATAATAGGTGAGAGATTGTTGTGTTTTGCTATTAGATGATGTGTGACCGTGTGGACGTGACAGGCTCATGTGCAAAGGAACTCGCGCACGCACGCACGCACACACACACACACACACACACACACACACAAAAGCAAACCGAAGATGAGAGACGGCTGTCCAAAGCATTTGGCTGTTTTATGCCACGAGAAGAAAAATCCGCTGTCATTACTCTCCATCTTCCTACTCCGCTGTGGCGACTCTCTCTGCGAACCCTTAGCGACAGGAGTCTCTGCCACCCACACGTATCGGCATGGGTCCACATGAGCGGCGGACAGACGGACGGGAAGTGGGTGAAAACACGGTGCGGGCGGCAACGGCACCCCCACCTGTTTGCCTTTCCGGAATTCACTGAACCAGCCTCCCGGTGTCTCCTTGTTCCAGGCTGCCAGCTTCACCTGTTCAGCAGCAGGGGGGGCGGGGGGGAGGACGGGAAGAAAGGACTGAAGTCGAGGGGGGGTCTGGAGCCGGCGGAACGTTACGGGTTATTTGTGAGAAATGCTCAGCGCTCACCGACTCGAACTTTTTGTCGGGGTTCAGGCAGGTTTCCCCGTTGGCGGTGAAGTTGCAGAAGACCTTAAAAGAGTCTTTGTGGCATCCTTGATTTGGATCAATCCAGTACTCTCCTGCACCGAGCCAGATGGGAGCGGGGGGCACACAAAAATACTAAACTGCCTGATCACGCCACAGCAGAACCCCACGGCCGACGGGAGCATTAGCCACAGCAATCGGTCACTCCACTCCCCCCACGGACCCCCCCCCCATCCCCGCCATTTCCATCACATAACATTTGCGCCATGCAAAAATGAAATTACTGGGGGACAGATAAAATCTTCATTAACACCCCCCCGATATTGTCAAATGGCTGTCTGCCTGAATTGATAATGGCTATCCAGATGGGGTCATATTTATGGTAATATCATAAAATACACAATTAAAACCACATGGATCTCCATGGTAATGTCCGTGCGCATATCAGTAATTATATGGTCATATATATGCCACTATTTATAGGAGATGATGACATCAGTTTCAGCCAAAACAATGTAACGGTCGACTGAATGGAGCTCGGAACGGTACTTTAATAGCTTGGAGTGTAAGATGCAGACAGTAGTGTGAAAACAAAATAACCCCCATCAGGAGATCAGCACTATGTGTATCTGCATCTTTATTACTGAGAACAGAAGATATGTATAGACACAGTGGCTTCAGCTGATATCTAGGGCGACTGCAGATTTCTACACTGACTTTTCATACTTGTGGTAAGGCTTATATTGATATCAATGGCTCTCTCTGTTGATATCTATGATGATCCATGTTGATATCTATAATAACTGCTGTTAATGTCTATGGTAAATTCAATTGATACCAATGGTGACTACTGACATCTATGGTGATATATGTTAATATCTATGATGAACGCTGATGTCTATGGTGACCTATGTTGATATCTATGGTAACAGTGTTATCGACAGGCGGATCTCCAGACCGTCTTTGTAGTCCGACCGGCACAGCATCAGCTCCTTGCAGGTGCGGGCGGGACTTTCAAACGTGCCCAAAGGTTTCCTCATGATCTCCACCTCCATCTTCATGGAGTTTAGAGTGGCGTAGACCTCCTCCATGCCGTGCCCCTCAACTGAAGCCTGGTCTCCCTGGTAGTCTTGCTCCATTTCCTCACTCTGCGAGTCTCTCCTCCGGGTCTTCTGGCTATGTCGCACTGGAAGCGGCTCGATTATCGTGGCTGGAGGCCCCTGGAAGGGGTGGATGGAGAAGGGAGTGATAGTTGGAACAGGAGGAAGTAGAAGTGGTATGAGAAGAGAGAGGAGGAGGAGAGAAGATACTTACGGGAGGTCCAGCAGGACCAGAAGCTCCTGTATCTCCTTTTGGACCAACAGCACCCTAAACTCATAGAAAAAAAGATCATTCAGTCATCTAAGATCCTCCTTCACAGCCTTGTTGCATCTCAAAGCTCACGATTCAGGCACCGCCTTCATGCTGGAATTCCTCTAGAGAACTAATTCCAGAATCTTCTGTTACTGTTTCTATAACCATGAATAACTATCACTCTATCAGAAGTTTACCTGTAGAACACCCCCAGCTTTGGTGTTGAACCAGTCATGTGTTGGTCTTCAACAGGCACTGGCTAGTTTAGCACAGTCCTCTGAGTAACATGGTCGGCCCGGTTTAGGATCAACTCACTGCTGGATCAGACCCCCGAAGGAGCTGACATTGTCCCCGACAATCATAATCCAGACACACGTGGACCAGAGGCACTCAAATGCTTCCCTGGGATTTCACATGGGCAGGGATGGGGGGGCAGTAGAGGCGTGGAAGAGTCGACCAAACCCACCTGGTTCCCCTTAGATCCCTTCTCACCGGCGGGGCCCTGGACGGGCGAGTCAAGCAGAGAGGGAGAGAGGATGCGAAAACGGTTACACTTTTTCCAAAAAGAGCCTGCGGACATTCCATCATAAATAATGCACGTGACAGACAGCGTGAGAGAGAGAGGGGGGCAGCGTCAAACGAGGAGCACAAAGTAGCACAAAGATTCTGAGCTAGACAATAATTCACCGTGCCGTATAAAATTCATTTTAAATTACCTCCAGGTAACAACAAAACTGCTGCGTGCGGGGATTTTGTTTTTAACGAAGGTCATCAATAAATATCAAAACCGGCAGTATGTTTTGAGGCCAAAATTTGTCTGCGATGGCACCAGGCAAAAGGCCTGACGGCAAAATCATCCGGAAATGTTCAATGGCTCGGGTTCGACCGAAACAAAAAGCCAGAACCCTGAGCCAAAGTCGTTCAGAAAGACCTTCTACCTATCCAAAAGATCCCCTGGACAGCAAAGGCATGGGGGGGTGGGGGGTGACTCAGCAGGTTAAAATGCTGCAGAAGGTCATTTGTTCAAATCCCAGGGTTGGCAGCGTCATTTCACCATAAGGCCCTTGAGCAAGGCTCCCGACCCCCAATTACTCCAAGGGTTCTCTGACCCTGCTTTCAGAAAAAATATGAAGATGAAAGCAACTGCAAAAAAGTAGCAAAAAAAAAATCAAGTGTGTCAGCTATACAAATATAACATAAGCCGGGTTTTTAAGGAACGTATTAAAAGTGCCACAGCGCTAGAAAAGGAAATGTAATATAATTTACACAATGCACCTGAGGAATAAATAAAAAACATCAAAACAAGGACGGATTTCATCAGCGGGGGGCAACGGAGTGAGACGGCCAGCGCCGGGGCTCAGTGCCCGCGTCAGCGCTGCCTGCGGTTCCGGAAAAATCTGTGAACCGCAGCTTCGTCCCCAGTGACGTGACAAAGACATTAAGTTCCTCCGGCCTGTGGAACGGCCAGGTTGGGCTGAGGCACTCAGACTTGGGGGAAGGGGAAGGACCAGGCATCACAGGACAGAAATATGAAATGATAACAAAAAAAAAAAGTTAGAGGCCGGTACAATGAGCTACGCATCTGAAAGCGCCGCTTTGTGCTTCATTATCCTCAGCGACACAACATTTAAAGCCAGTTCACATCGAGACGATATGTGGGAGTCGAGATCTCGTTCAACAGATGAACAGATCTAACCGATATTGTAAAACGAGTTATTTCCATGGCGCTGGGCAGTGCATCGGGCTCACACCTGGGTTTCAATCCCACCCCCGCTCAGTGTGTCCACACACGGAAGTCACATGTTCACCGTGTCCGTGTGGGCTTCCTCTTGGTACGCCAGCATCCACCCACAGCCCAGAAACATTTCAAACTGCCCAGACTGTGATTAACTACTTATAATTGTATGTTAAAATCATTGCAGATAGAATACAAAAGATTAGAGCAGTGTTTCCCAATCTGGCCCTCGGGGACCCACAGGCAGTTCACATTTTTCTTCGTGGTTGGGTTGGAAGCTGAGAGGAAGCAAAAATGTGGACCGACTCTAGGTCCTTGAGGACTGGACTGGAAAACACTGGATTAGACGAACAGGGTATTCCACTTGAAGCTGCCTTTTATAATAAATTATTGATACCATCATAATGCATTATAATGGTTAGTATAAGTATTAATTAAATATTATAGCATCTTCTACTGACAGTCATAAGGCATTATAGTGTTGATTATAATACTTCATAAACTCCAATGAAGCTCTCATCTACAATGCATATAACTTCATAATGCATTATAATGGTCGGTATAAAAATTAAGGATGGTTTCCCCTGCATTATGAAGGTATCTATAGTGCATTATAGATGTGAGCTTCATGATGCACAATACACAAGGCTATAATGTGTTGTGCCTTTTTCTAAATATTTATAAACATGCTTATAACGCTTTATGAATGCATTACAACAAGGCATTCATAGAAAGTATCACCATAGATACTTCAGTAATCCCACAATAAATTGCAGAAAATCTTTGCGCTAGTGTTGAAAATCCCTACAAGCATGACAAACAAAAAACACTGAAACATCAAAAAAACAATACAGAATTACTGTAAAGGTGGCCACTGCCCATGGCGCAAGGATCATGTGATATAATGTCATGTAAGGAAATGCAATATTATTGCTCTAAAACATTTACTGGTACTTGATACATGCATTCTCTTCTAGTTTTGATAGTTTGGGTGGAATTGCGCATGGTTTAAGTTTGAGGACACGGCGACGGGATACTCACAGACAGGCCAGGGGGTCCGGGGGGGCCCTTTGGGCCGGAGGCCCCCGCTACACCCTGAGGAAATTACAAGAGTAAGGACATCCTGCCCCTCAGAGTTTGTGTATATCTGTATGTGTGTGTGTGTATGTGGATAATCCGGTGATTTGTGTTAGTCTCTGTGAATGTGTGTCGTGTTACTAACCCCGTCTCCTTTGGGCCCCTGGGGCCCCTGGAGTCCCGGCAGTCCCCAGTCTCCCTTCTCTCCCATATCCCCTGGGGGCCCGACAAGGCCCAAGAGGCCTGTGTGACCCTAAAGGGACAGTGTCAAGGGTCAGCACAAGAACATACCACAGACCAAACGACCAGGGGCGCCAGACAATTGGGCGTCTCACCTTGTCTCCTTTAGCTCCAGGGTCTCCCCTCAGACCCGGGAGTCCGGGAGGACCCTTTGAGAAACAAGCGGGAGACACGGATCAGAACCAGGTCGATGGAAGGGTCACAAGCCGGTGAGACAGGGACCAGGCAGGGGGGTCAGATTTGGCTTGAAATGCTGCCTTTTTTTGCCCGGCTAATTCTCCCTGTACCTTTGTGTCCGCCATCCTCCCTTCACCTGCTTATATTAACATGTCTGCCTGCTACTTCCTGTGCATTCCTAAGCCCCTCCCATCTCTGTGTGACCGCCGGGTGCCCGAGAATCTCGGTGACCATTTGACGCGGACGGTGCTCCATCCCAGGATGAGTGGTTGGAATCGTACCATTGGTCCCGAAGGTCCAGTCTGGCCCGGGGGTCCGTTCAGGCCTTGTTCCCCCTAAGGAAAATACGTGAAAAGAAAAAAAGCATTGTGGCCGAGCGAGCAGAAGCCGGTCTCACGCGCACAGGCCCGGCTCAGAGCGCAGATAAAGACGCCATTTCTCCCCAAGTCTGGCGGCATCAATCATGTCATCGATCGGGCCGTCAGCCGTAATCAGGGTAGTTGGGGGGAGGGAGTTTCGGGCGCGGCCTGACTGACAGGCGAGGGTGGCCTGGACAGCCGGGGGCTGGGAAAAGGCCACGGGACACAAGCTGAGCGGGAAGCAGCCAGATAGGGACATCAGTGTGTCCTTGTCACGGGTCCAAGGGCTGACACGAAGGAGCAGGCTTTTAGGAAGGGGGTGAGATAACTGAGAAGGACATAGAAACGGAGGAGTGGAAGAGGAACAGAGAGGGACAGAAAGGGTCAGTGGAAAGTGTCAGAGAGAATGCAGATACGGTTTCCCAGTGTGAGTGTTTGTGTGTGTGTGTGTGTGGGTGTGTGTGTGTGTGTGTGTGGGCGGTCACTTTCCCTGGGGTGCGGGGGGCTTTCAGACTCACAGAAGGTCCCGGAATTCCATGTAGGCCCTCCGGCCCCAGATTGCCGGGGTGACCCTGGGGTCCCGTTGGCCCCATCTTCCCCACTGGCCCCTCGGAACCTGGCGCCCCCTGTTGGGGACAAAGGGGACTCCGACTCAGAACTTGGGAGGCACCCAGAGAGAATATCAAAGCATGGTCTCAGATCTCCAGCTCTCACCTTCTCCCCCTTCATCCCCTCCTTGCCCTCGTGTCCTGGGCTTCCCACATGACCCTGGAGAAAGACAGATGGAGGGGATGAGGATGTTTCATTCCCAAAAAAAAAACCACAGATGGGGCCCCGAATGAAACACTCAAAGAGTTCCTTATTTCACAGAGCTTCACATAGCTCAGCAGGTTTGGGATCTGTGACCAGAAGGTCATAGGATCAAATCCCAGGCTTGACAGAGTACTTATATCACAACTACACCTTTGAGTGAGGCCTTTAACCACAACAGGTCTGTGTCTCACAGGGAAAAAATGACTGTGTTTTATGGAGAACAAGATGGGATTTATGAAAAATACCAATGAATTAAATACCACATTTCTGTAATAACTAAATGGCAGCAGCTTTTAGGGATGAGTCCTGGGGGAGGAGTCTCTCCCCAAACCCTTGATATAATCCAAGTGCACCTTTCTGGTAAAGCAAAGCCCAGTGACCCCATGTGACATGCGGCACCAATGCAGTAGGAGCCGTGCAGCTGCATTGCAGCAGCTAGTTCCCCCTCACTGTGCGGATGGATGGGGGCGATTTAACAGCAAACGGCCAGCAGTTTATTGAAAATTACAAAAAAAAAACAATGCTTTCAGCACTCTGGGCTTCATCTTGACAGGGCACGGTGCGGACGCACGCAGGCACCTGCGGGGGGTGCTGTTCTGTTACTCTGCAGACGGCTGCGGCGACTGTGTGAAATCTGGCCAAAAACAGCACGAAGAAATAAAATTGCTGTGTCTATTTTAATAAAGGGACCCAATAAAAACAGCGGAGATAGAGGTGCTGGCACCAGGCCTGTACAGATCCCATATTTAGCTAATGATTACCCGTCACAGGGGGAGTCAAAAGTGCCACCACCAAGTTAAGCAATCAGCAGGCAAAGTACATGACTCTGATTATGCTGTAGAGTTACTTATATTAAGTGTGATTATATTTGTGAGGTTGCTTACATAACACACACCATGGCAACATTTGGAGAACCGATCATTAAAACAGCATCTAATTTTAAAACAAGGGTCAGGAGTCACAAAAACTCTGAGCTGAGAACCAAAGCCGGCCCAGACCTCCCCCCCCCAGGCTCTAAACTTACCCTGCGCCCCGGGGGACCTGAAGGCCCCGGTTCCCCTGAAGCCCCCGGGGGACCCTGCGGGGAAAATTTATTTTTAAGCACAAGTGAGCATGAAAACACAGACGGCAGGAGATGCAAAAGAGAGAGGTCAGTGCGGAAGTGGATCGCCGCGCAATAAAGTCAAATCGAAATCCGGTGCGGGTCATCAAGAACCGCAAGAAAAGAGGCCCTGGTTTCCATGGGAACTTACCGCCCTGCCAGCCTCGCCTGCGTCGCCCTTGTCTCCGGTTCTGCCATCAAGCCCCTGCGAGGATAGAGCACAGTGAAGCTGAAAACTCGGCACAATCACTAGATCTCAACTTCTAGTGGCGAGCCGTGATGTCTTATAAGACCGACACCGGAGCAGAAATGAGATTTTAAAAAAAGGGTTAATTGAATCACACAAGAAATAACTGAGATTTTAGAGAGTGATATAGCATGACGGAATCCATGCTGGTGAGGAAGGGAACAGTGATGTCACTCGGTATCCAGAAGGGGCCCCGCACCTGCTCTTAAATATACGTGAGATTTTGAAGGACTTTTTCCCCCAAACAAACAGCAGGAGTTTCTCTGCATAAATCTTTGTGCGGCGTGAGAAGCAGAGAAAGCAGACATTCTTCCTGCCCCTAGTTACTATCCACTTGCTGATCGCTCGCATTTTCCACCAGTCTGGGCAAAGAAAAGATGAGATAAAACTCTGATCGGCCTGGGGGGAAATTTTTGTTGTCCTGAAATAACTCCCAGCATAATGCCCCCCCCCCAAACAAATAAAAAGAGATAAATTAATAAATAAGAGGGTGAAGTTATTTTCCAGTCCGTGTTCAATCCTCTCTGTTCTCTTTCATTTCTACCTTCTGATCTTCCTCTTCTGACCCCCCAACCCCAATTTATATCTATGTGTGTATG
>JAABNX020000052.1:16229864-16242998 GCA_015163995.2 Mormyrus lacerda | reverse complement strand
AATCACCCCAGAATCACCCCAGAATCACCCCAGAATCACCCCAGAATCACCCCAGAATCACCCCAGCGTTTGCAGCAATCACCCAGTGCAGCCGTGTATTGTGTGACTCCATCACTAGCGTACCTTGTTCTGCTAAATCGATACCTCTCCCAGTTATTAAATTAAATGAATTAATGAAGCGAGTCGGTGCTGAAATGCAGCCAATGCATGGACTGGCTGAGGTGCCCCTGAGGAGAGGTTTGGGAACTGAAGCCACCCAACAAGACATCAGTAACTTTCATATACAAAACTGTGGAATGCTACAGTAAGACCAACTCACTCACGTATAATACAGACAGATAACCATTCATATACCGGAAAGATACATTGTAGCTACACACAGAGATGCCATACTAAGTAATGAGACATTGGACAGGGTTAGATATCTGTGCTTTACAACAGGAGGGTACAAATTCAGGAAAGTGATGTCACTGTTAGTGCCTTGAGGTCTGTCCCTACTTTCTCAGTTATACATCGCTTTAGGTAAGTGCATCTGCTAAATAAGTGCATGATTAGCAATGTCCAGCTTGGCACCACTTATTTACCCTGCAGATTTATCAACATGCGGACCACGCATGTGTCAGACGTCTTGTGAACATCTCCCGGTCTGGCTGAAGTACGCGGGCAGGACTCACCGGTTCGATGGCAGCCGGCTCCCCCTTCTGCCCCTTTTCTAATTTTGGATGTCGTCCCTGGAAAGAAGAGATGGAAAGTCAACCGATTTGGGAAAGAGTGGTCACGTGACAGGAAATAGGCGGCTTGTACTGGGGACTGAGACTGGGGTTGTGTTGGGCCATGTGCAGACTTAGGAGTAGTGAGGTTAGGGAGACAGGGTAGAGCATGTGGTGACGTCTGGCCTGGGGGGCGCACCTCCTTCTCCCGCGTGGCCGCCCTCTCCCTCTCCGCCTGTCCATACTGATCTTCATACTCCTCGTACTCCTCATACACCCTGCTGTTGTACTCCGTCTCGTTCATGAAGTCCTCAGAATCCAGGACCTGCGTCGACCGTCGATTAGTCGTCACGTAACGTAAACGCGCGACATCAGCACTCGGCATAAAATCACCGGAGGGGGGGTAACCCTGGAAGTTAACGAGTCCGTTGAATGACTCACCTCGAAATCGCTGACGTTGGAGCCCACCGTTACTGTGGAGACTGTGATGTTGTCAAACACGTCGCTGTAGAAATCCTCCCCGTCCGCCTCCTGCCCCCCTGTCTGTTTGGGAGTCCCCCCCATCTGTACATTAATATAAAGCGTCAATAATGCGCCGCGACAACGGAAAGATCCCACGGCCAACGTTAATCACACCCTGGGCCTCGTCGGCCTAGTGTACACAGATCAGGAGCCACTGTGTCATGGATCAGCTGCTAAGACGAGGGAAGGGAGACTGGTGTGGGGTTAGATTAATGTCCCCTTGGGATTCTGGGGTTCAGGCAGGTAATAAAACACATTGCAGGGTGACAGAGCATCAGAGGGTGGATGGAAGAGCCACTGCATTCAGATGGAAGAGCCACTGCATTCAGATGGAAGAGCCAGGTCAAAAATATGAGCTGGCATTAGCATCTGATGCGAACATTTAGCAGAACTGAGGATTCGTACAGCAAAAATTCAGCCACACAGAACAAAATTTTAATATTTGGTGTAAAAAAAACTAATTTTTACATTTTTATCTTGCCAAGATTCAATTTTTACCCATTACGGTGCTTGTAACCCTTCTGTAATGTCATGCATTTAATTTATGAATCTGACAGCATTGGCACGCATAAATTATTCCATCACTACAAAGCCACAAGTCACACCAGGCATATTGCACTCTCAGGCATATATGCATGTAATTGCGGTTTAACACACTGGTGTTAGAAGACCCATAAATGTGTAAAAAACTGCTGTAAAATCTCTTGGCACCACAGAGACACCTGCAGGGGAAGAGGTGAACTGCAAGGGTTTTTTAAGTCATACAGAAGCTGTCAAGTAGGAAGGTTAGGAAGTGTTAGAAAAATGAATGCATTTGGAGCAGAGGGGCAATGCTAGCTCTTTCCCATCTACCTCCACCGCAGGAAGAGCCGCGGGCACCGTCAGGATGACGTCTGCTGTGGCGTCAGGCTCGTGAGTGGGCATCTCAGGGATATAGGATGGTTCCGGAAGCAAGGTGATGGCAGAAGCTCTGGCTTCAGCAGCCTGGGGGGCTTTTGTGGTCTGGGGGGTGACCTTTAGCTGGGAGGCCGCTGTCAAAGGAGTCGGTACAGGGATAACGTGAGCGGGATCCTGAAGCAGATATTCTGGCAATGCAGCAGACACCCCCAGGAGCGCCTCTGCCTCCTTATTCTTTTCCCTGGAATCCTTTCTGTCCTTCTTTCTGCGGGACTTGTCTTTCTTCTTCTTCTTGCCTTTCCTGTTCTTCTTTCTGGATTTTTCCTTTCTCCCGGGCTTGTCATGGCCAAGAATCTCGTCGGGCTCCGGTGGTGGGGGCTTTCGAAGAGGAGGATTGAGAGCGAGGGCCAAGGACAAGGGGAAGAAAAACAAACAAACAGTAAAACACGGGGGACCACGAGCGAAGAGGCGCTGACAGCGAAAACACCTGACCGAGATCCTGCCGTGCCGGGCCAGGATTCCTCCAGAGCCCCATGGATACTGGTGGAAAACAATTAGGGATCTGCAAACAGCCCCTGTCACGGAGCTGCAGATGATCAGGGCACTTCGGAGAGTGTGCGGCTTCGTGGAGGATGGGGCAGATGCTGCACTCTTTAAGCCATGGTCCCTGGGACCAGCACAGCCTCACACGGCCCAGCTCCGCCCCCCCTCCGGGCCTCAGGCGGCCAGAATGAGCAGCCAGAACCCCGTGTTCCCGTGGAGCTCAGGACTTCCTCACAGCTGTGCAGATGATCATGGATGGATACACACACACACACAGACGCACACAGACACACACAGACACACACACACACACACACACACAGACACACACAGACACACACACACACAGACACACACACACAGACACACACAGACACACACAGACACTGGTTACCATTGTGCTCCTCACTGTCAGCATGATGTTTCATGTTCTCCTTGCTTAGTCTAGGTGCTCAGCAAACCCCCCCCCCCCCAGTAATTATCACATAGCCTGACTGTTGGGGGCGGGGGGGGGGGGTCTTGGCAGAGAAGCTACAGCCAACGAAAACTCATCAAACGGATGCCCCCCCCCACTGACAGCCCCTTCCAGGGATCCCTCTTCTCAGCATTATCAGGATCTGCTTTGTGACACGGAACCGGGGGCCAGACCAGGTCTCTGGCAGCGCTATTTATATGTATGCTTGGGTTCTAGAGGGGGCAACACTCTCACCACTAACTAGAGACCCCCGAATACACAGCCTCAGCCCAAGTGGCACCATTAACCATGTTTGGAGCTCACAGGGTCTGAGGCGTCTATACGAGTAGCGACAGGTTTGGGGGAGCCCCCTGTTGGTCACACACGGTCACTACACTAGGGGCAGCACAAACGTAGCCCTGAGTTTTGCTGGAGCTGTAACATGAGCTTGGCATGTTTTCATAAAAATGTATAATAATGCAGATGAGCGTGTGAGATCTCAGCTTCAGGGACGTGTTTTTAACTGAACCCATGACATTTGTGTGTTTTACTCAACTCAATTCCACTAGTTCCTTGTTTTGGACCTGTTCTACTTTGGTTCTGACTGTACTGTTTGTTTTCAGTTTAGTTTTAGTTATTCTTTAGTTGATTCTGAAGGGCAGTAGAAAAGCACCTCCAGTGTTTTTATACGACGACTAGAGACCAAGCGACGGCTGACGAGCGCGAAGCTGGACAGCGAGAGACGGAGCTCACAGCGGACGACCCAAGGGGCTGATGGGTAATGATGAGAATCTCTGCCAAGTGCCACGGGAAAATCTGCAAGTTTATGGCAGTATAGGTGAGCAGAGGAAACAAGACAAAGCAGCTCTCAGCCGCACACGGCCCTGGAGGGACGTTCCGACGTTCCCAGGCCCAAAATCCACTTCTGCAATGCAGCTGAATTACACTACATTTTTTAAAATTTATCAAATGGTTGCAAACGTAGGTGTGTAGTAGCAATAGCGGCTCCCCCTGGTGGCAGAAGAACTCACCTGCGCCTCCATCAGTTGATGGGGCAGGGAGCTGTACGGCAGGGGGTTGTCACAGCTGGGGATGTACAGGCAGCAGTAGTCAGCCGCCACGCTGGGGTCGTCCACCAGCAGCAGCTGCTGGATGTGTCCCTGGTGGACAAGAGAGACAATGGAAGACCAACACAGTGAAGGAGTATGACACACACACACATCTATTCTGTTCACTCTACATTAGGGCGTGGTGAGCCATGACATCTCTGGGGCTTTCTGCATGCCGGAGGTCACAGCCGGACAGACTGATTGTGTGGAGGGATCAGAGCAATGCTGTGAACAGTGGGCAACAGGGATCATCAGACGGGGAGGGTCAGCGGTCAGGGATCAACAGTCGGGGGGAAGAGAGGTCAGAAGGGGATCAGCGGTCAGAGCGGGATCAGCAGTTGGAGGGGAGGTTCAAAGGTTGGGAGCGGATCAGCGTCAGTCGTGGAGGATCAGCAGTCAAAGACAGTCAGAGGTCAGGGATGATCACAGTGGGGGGGGGATCAGAGGTCAGAGGGTAATATTGCATAAGAAGTATCTATGGTTGAGGTAAATCAGCAGTTGTGGGGGGGATTATCCAGGCGGGGGAGGGAGATCAAGGGTCGGGGGGATCAGTGCAGATGAGAGATCAGAAGACACAGAGAGGTACAAACCCCAAATATAGACACAAACATACACACAGTGTTCACTGCCGTGCGGCCCAATTCAAACAGCACCTCCCAGGCACCTGGCACACAGCAGATCCAGCATCCTTAGCAGCTTAATTATGCGTGCATCATTAGATAAGTACAGAGTCAATGTACTTTGAAGAGAACCTCACCGTTACAGAAACTGGGGGTCCAATAGAAAAGGAGTATGCAGAAGAGAAGTTTTGTCGCTTTCAGAGTGTGTGGTCCACAGGCCGGTGATAAAAAAGAGTCGACAGGGAGACCCCAGAGTAGAATGTATGACACTCACACTATGTAAGTGTTGATTCACATGGCTGGGGTTGAGTTATGTCCCTGCTCCGAGTATGCAGGTGTCCTCCACTAGTCCAAACGCAAACGGCATCTCTGAATGACACACAGTGTGCGATTGGAAGTGTGCGCCCAGCGTTGGTCTAGCATCCCCTGTGCAGGCCGTCCACTGCCCTGCGCCGCCTGAGACTGGCTCGAGGCCCCCTGTAACCCTCTATTAAATACTCCGCTGGAAGATGGATGGGAAAACGAATCGTAATGAGCAAACTTGCCTTTCTCAGTATTTTAGGGCTTCGTTCTGATAAGAAAATCAAAGCACTTGTGGCTCCTCTCTCTCCCTCTATTCATTTCTTCTCTCATCATTGTTCCCTGGAAGAAAAGGATCTGTGTGCCCAGGAGCAGCACAAAGAAACTACACACAGACACTGGATCTTTGCTACCATGTTTGTCTGGTGTAAAGTAAACAAGGTCACGCCTTCCTCCACTTGCCACTTGAGGTTTAAGTGGTTGGGGTGATATGTGTTATGGGTCTGCATTGCTGGTTTGCTCTAGATGGGCAGGGGTGAGATGGTAGAGAGAGAGAGAGAGAGAGAGAGAGCACGCACTATGGAGAAAAGATAAGCAAGCAGCAGAATGTAGGAGAAGCTAGAGATTTGTGGGAGAAACAGGGGTGATCCTAGGAATTTTTAAGGTGGGGGGAATAAGAGAGGCTATAATTCATAGAGAGGGACCGACATTATCATTAGCCAACGATGCAATAAACCACAAAGTCCGTCCCACTTAACTGCGCACGTCACACTGCAGAATTCATCTGCAAAAATCAACTGGCAAAACCTTTATTTCCAATTAATCTTTAAAATTAATTAATACTCCCATCCCCACTCTGCAACATGTAATGAGGGCTTTTTAACTACCTCCCCCCAAATCCCCCATGATCTTACACAGTGGCAATAGGAAAACACAAAGCACAATACACTAACAACCAATAAAGTCTTTAAGTTAATCAACAATGAAATCCAAGTACCCTCTATGCAGTAGTGCATGAGGTCCCTCATGGCATCCCAGAATGCATCCAATGCTAAACAATCCATGCAGAATCTGCCTTACAAACCGCACTCCTGGTGATAAGCTGTTCAACACTCTCCAACGAGACAGACATGCAGCACTTGCATGCGACCTCCCACGGCCAATCAGTCACACCTGCCTTCAAGCAACTTCCTGTTTAAACTCATTACGATATATGTGAGTGACACAGGAGGGAGCCAATCAGCTTTCATCTGGGGCCAGTGATCCTGTGGCCTCACCCCTTAAACAGCCCTGGGGAGAAAAGAGGAAGAGTGGCCATTAAGGCCATCTTGAAGGGGAGGGATAGCAGGCCCCGTGGCCCCCAGTACACCTGCCAAACCCCACCTGCTGTCCAGAAGGCTGAGCGCTGCATTACACCATAACCAATGCAGCCAAGTAGCCAGTTTAGCATCTAACCAGAACCATGGTTGTGCCTTTGCCATCGCCCCCCCCCCCACCAATTGCCCAGATGTCGGGTCTGGGAATGGGCAGAACTCACATAACCCCTGGTGGCTGACAAGCCTACTGGGTCATAGACTGATGGCACGATCCACAAGAAAAAAAAAAATCAATAAAATTTCTGTGAGAAAAAACAGCAGAAGAAAAACATAAGTGGAAGGGGAGAAAGAATGCGAGTCAGAGGGAACAACTGTGAGTCATCAATGGGAACAAATTGTTAAGGCCATTCTGTAAAGCATCCTGCGCGGGCTGTGCATGCGAGGGGGCGGCCAGGGGCTGGGGAGCGCTGACAGCACGGTGAGTCAGGCCCGGGGTAAAGGGAATATGCGATGGACACCGGTGCAGGACTCCTGTTACCGCAGGTCGCCGGGGAGGCCTGATTACTCATTCCAGTGTACATTAGCATGGTTAACTAGCAACTGTACGAATGCAGATGCTAAGCTTCTATGCTATTCTACAGAGACATATGCTATTCTTTGATGCTAATGTACAGATACACATGTTACACTTTTATGCTAAGGTGCAGATACGTATGCTAATCTTTGATGCTAAGGTACAGATACATATGTTATGCTTTTATGGTAATTTACACATACGTATGCTAAGCTCTGATACTTAAGTAGAGATACGTATGCTAATCGTTGATGCTAAAGTACAGATACATATTCTATGCTTTTATGGCAATGTACACGTATGTTTGCTAATCCTTGATGATAAGGTACACATGTGTATGCTAATGTTTAATACTAATGTGCAGATACGTATGCTATTCCTTGATGCTAATGTATAGATAAGTATGCTAATGTACACTCACATATGCAAAGCTTCTATGCAAAATATTCTGACTCAGTAACTAATTATTTTGCTTTTGAAATATCTTGGAGGGGCCCCAGAAACAATAAACCCTCCCCTGCAGACAGATGCATGCGGTGAACCATTCAGGCTAACACATGCTAACAGGCTAATACTCTGAAAGTCCCTCTCGCTAAGCTGGACTTGTCGGTGGTAGCATCCCTCTTCAAGAATAAAAAGTGAGTCCACGTCTCGCAGCCGCCTCACCTCGAACACCTCGTCATGCTGCAGGCGCGCCCCGAACATGGCGATCCCCTCGGTGCTGATCACGGGACCGTCTCCCCGAGCCAGCTCCAGTGTCTGCACTTCCTCGCAGTCCAGGTAGAGAGTGATCGCCTTGCCTCGCACGCTGTAGGCAATTCTATGCCAGCTGGGAGGAGCAGGAAGGGCAGATAGGGTCAGAAGCTAAGCAGGGGGGGCCTGGATCTAAGGGAGAGAGTGCTGAACGGTCAGAAAAATGGCCTGCTGGATAATTGCGAGTCAGACATAGGAGAAAATCACTGGATCCGTCCAGTCAAGATGTTCCAGAGTCCGAGTGAAGGGTTGCACCAGACCATCGAAGCGACCGGGCATTGACCGCAGAAAGGCACTCACTTTCCATCTGCCAGGTCTACCGTGCTGAAGGTGGGGTAGAGCTCTGGCGGGGGCAGCCCCTGGTGGTCCGCGTACAGCAGCACAGGCGACGGTCCCACCTCCAGGCCAAGCTGCTGCACCCCTCGGGCATCATAAAGCGAGAGCAGGGGGGACCGGGTGCCCTTCTTCGGCCTTACCGTGGCCATCAGGGAAAAGTCTTTGGGGAAGGCGGAGTCTGCAGAAGGGGGCGTGGACATTTCCAAGAAGGCGTTTACATACATTGGACACACCCACATCGGCCGCGCCCTCTTTGACAAAGAATAATGATTAGACACCAGATGGACTGAGACAACCGCTAATTAAAGGTGCTAGTTAATGACACGTCTATCGAGCTCAGGCGACACAGTATGTTTCTTGAATGAGAAAATGTGTGTGTGTGTTTGTGTGTGTGTGGATAAGGTTTATATTACATTTCAGGGACCGAATGTCCCCCACAATGTCATAAAAACCTGTTTTTATCATGTTGTGGGACCGTTTTTAGGTCCCCACAAAGATCTGTGAACGTAATCGAAAAAGTAAAAATGTCAAAAGTCACGTATTTTGTTTGGTTACTTGTGGTTAAGGTTAGGGCAGGTAGGGGTTAAGGCCGTCATGTTTGGATTAGAGTTTTCCCCACTGAAATGAATGGAGAGTCCACAAAGATTTCAAAAGTGTGTGTGTTACCTGGAAAGAGCTGTCTCGTCGGCACGGACAGCCGCATCTTCTCGTCTATCCGGAAAGCCGCGTCCATCTTTGCCGTGTCATTCCTGGCTGCGCAGAGGCCCGCCCCCAGCGACACGCCCTCCATATCCAGCGATAGCTCCAGTAACCGCAAAACATCTGTGGTATTGGCTAATGAGAGCAGGGAAGTGGGAGCAGAAGGTTCCAGACGCAATCAGAGCCAATCACTTTGCAAAAAAGAGCAAAGCATAAATAAATGGCATTCTGGGAATGGCTTCTACGCATTCTTCCCACTCGATCTCTGACACACCATAATGGAAAATATACTGCCTGCTTTCAGGCTAAACTCAAAGTCCCTAAACAGATTGTTCAAGAGCAAAAGAAAAGTCAAATCTTTTGTCATTTCATTTGACTCCCTCCATAAGAAGTATGGGGCTCACACAGGGTATCATCATGAAGTGCAGGGTTGTAGGCTAGACCCACCCAAGCGCACCTGCCAGCTGACACCCGCCCCTGTTAGTGTTGGGTATCCAGAGACCAGCCTTCTGCCCCCCCCCCAACCTGCTTCTGCTGACTAAATGTGATTCCATTCTAATGGGGGGGGGTCTTGAAACTGTATTGCATCACTTCCTTGTGCGACGAGCTGACTGGTCCCACTAGAGAACATAATCCCTCAAAGCGCCAAACAGGTCAACTGGTGCAGCGAAGCAGATGCTGAGCGCGGTCCGGCCAGCCAGAAGAGAGCACGTTTATAGCCAGAAAGCGCGGTCCGGCCAGCCAGAAGAGAGCACGTTTATAGCCAGATAAGCATAAACTTCTTATAATTGCGCTATTACGTGGTTGGGACAAGGAACCGCAGAACACAGAGGAGAACAAACAGAGATGGTCAAGCAGTCACTGATGACATGTTAATCCAATTTATGGTGACAATTCCATGCAATTTATAGAGAGAAATACGGGTTTAATAAATTACAAAAAACATGGTCTTAAGTAAACACATTCATAGAAATAATAATGCATTTATAAAGCGTTATAAACATGGCAGTATATATTCATGAAAAGACATAACACATCATAGGCATGATTATTACACATTATGACTGCCTTATAAAGCTCTCATCTATAATACACTATAGATACCTTCATAAAGCAATACAAAGCATCCTTGATGCTCATACTGACCATTTCTATAGTGCATTATAGATGAGAGCTTCATAAAGCGTTCATAATACATCTGTATGACATATTATGCCTGTTGATAAATATTTATAACCATTTTTATAATGGTTTATGAATGCATTATTATTTTTTAGGAATGTGTTTATAAATGACTAAAAACATGGCCTTAAGTAAAGTATTATTGAAGATGCTGTGTTGACCTCGTCACCGGCTCATTTCACTAGAATGACCGTGTTCGCTCAGGCTGCCGTGAGATCGATGCCCAGTTAAATTGCAAACAAATCAAGGAAAGCTTAATCACCGGGGAGTGTGAGGTCATCAGATTATCGACGGAGACGGGACCCCACTTCCGATCCCATTTCTGAGATCAAGGCTTAAATATCGCGTGAGACCTGGCAACCCGGGAATGGGAACGATGTACAAGCAAGTGGGAAATATGGGTCCTCAAAAAAAACAGGGATCTGACAGAGATGCAGCTCCTGGATCACGTTTAATCCCCCTGAAGGAGATGCAGAGGGTCAATAAACATTAATAATTACTCCTTCCTACCTCTTGCCTATACAATTGGCTGTAGCCAAGAAAAGAATCAGCAGTGCACGTAAAGAATGTTCAATGGCAAACATCTCATGCAAAGAGTTGGCCAGAGGCCCTGCCCCCATAACAATGGAGCCCCGGGGTTGGTCACGTTCATAACGGCAGCCGTGATTGGTCAGCTTTCATGGAATCCCATGTTCCTCCCTCCTCCCTACTCACCGCTTGTGTGCTTTGGCCCCATGCGCTGATTAGCGGTGATGAAACCCAAGCAGAGCAGCGGTGTGGGGGCGGCATGCAGCTGCCGCAATGTCAGCTGCAGGTCTCGGGGGACGCCTACATCTCCCAACACACACACACACACACGTGCGCGCACACACAGGGAAACTTCCCGTCTCTGTGCCCGTCCCGAGCTCCCGTTGACTCGAGCTTGAACGCAGTTACAATCCACACCCCAAACGGAACACGAAAACATGTTTCTGAAGGCAAAAGCTTTTGCCACTTGCAGTTTTTTAGAGACTTTTTAGAGACTGCTTTCTGTGGGGACGTCTCCATAAAAACTTTTTTTTCTAGGGAATTAACTGTTTGTTGAGGATTTTTTTTGAAAATGTATCCCCAGTAAGACAGCAAAGGTTAAGTATTGCCACACACACAGCAGTAGCTACAGTAGTTCACAGAGACAGACAGAGCTGTACAAAAAGATGGCTTGACCTGAATGATTCGACTAAACTATCAGGCATCAAAGGGGATGAAGTGTCACTGGATACTTCACAGTGTTTGAGGATGATTGTCTGCAGAGCAAACAAACAAGGCAGCAGAGCACAAGCAAAGCCCCTCTGATGCGCAGCCACACAAACCAAACCGCAGTGCGCACTGGGGCGAGCCCCGATTGAAAGCCAGGCTGAGACTTCAATGAAGGGCGTAAGATCAGCCTCGATCTGAAACGAGGCTCGAGTCTTTTCATCTTCTCCATTCCTCCCTCCGTCGCTCTTTGATATGCAGTAACCGGCTGTCTCCGGCCGCCAATCCTGAGCCCTCATCACCTGCCAGATCCCCTTGGCTTCATTGTTGTGGTTCGTGTCGATGTGCCTGTGCGTGTTCGCATGTGTGCCGTGTGTGTTTACATAGAGAATCTGAAGATAAGACACGGATACGGGAACCTAATCACCCTCCCTGACCTGAACATGCATAGTAGCACCTGCAGTGACACCAGTAGGGTGAAGTATAGGGAGGACTGAAGCACTGAGATGTAAACACTGCACCTGATTGGCTGATTCACAAGACCACGCCCTTCCGAGGCCACACCCCTCTACGATCCCATCACACAAGCCCCGCCCCGCCCCCTCCTGTAATCCACACACATTCGCGTAAGTGCTCCTCCTGCCCTCCATATCTGTCAATCAAGGGACGGTAAACCCCTCGCACATCCTCTCTGACCCCCCCCCCCCACTTCTCCCCCCACCTGACAGCAGTATTCATGGAAACACAACATCCCCAGGAAGAAGAATGTGAGCTGGGGGTATTAATCATGTCAGGGGGCTTCCCAAGACGAACACGCTCAGAAATAACAGCAGATGCCTGGGGGTCGCTCGAGCCCTGAGTTTGCACAGGAGACCCCCTGGAATCTCCTGCTGGGCTCAAAAGATGGGCAGCAACTCTACATCGCCCCCTAGGGGTGATGGCCGTGTGAGTCCTCGCGGTCACAGGACACCTGATTCCGAAGGAAAGAATTAAACCAAGCGAATGATGCTGCTCCAGGGTTGGACTGGGATCAAAAAACGACCCTAAACGTTGGGGTCCCAAATTGGGGGGGTGGTATCCAGCAGGAAGATGCCCAAAAAATGCCAGATGGCCAGTCCAGCCCTGTGCTGCTCCGAAATAAATGGGGGCTCAGAAACAGGAAATGGGGGGGGGGTTGTTTTACAGCTTGTACTAACACCATCAGAAAGCCCGTGCCAACCCACCCACGAGTTTCCCACCAACCTGCTAAAGGGACTGACATCCAGTGACACCCAGTGACGTCCAGTGACCTCCAGCCAGACCTTCTGCTGAGGGAGGTGAAGCAGTGCAGAGGGCAGAGGGTCCCAGAGGACAGATTCGGGCAGCTGGCCACGTTGCTTCATGGTTCTCCATTTGCTACATCGGTCATCAGTGGCAATACTTGGTGCAGTTTGTGTGTGTGTGTGTGTGTGTGTCAGGGGTTACTTCTGCTCTCCAGATGTTCATGCCTCCTCTGTGTGTGTGCCTGTGTGACTGTGTAAGCGTGTGGGTGTGTTTTGCAGAGTAATATACTTCGCAAAGAAAGAGACACGTCCCTGTTTTGTTATGGTGTTTATCAGGGTCTGGGGGACCAAGGGCGGCATGCTGCCACTGCAGTGAAACTTGATCCAGGGCACCCATTGGCTATCAGGCATCAGGGGGAGGGGCCCAAGTGGTCTGATTCGCTGCATTTTACATTAGGGTTCTGCCATTGTGAACAGGGTCTACTGTAGAAGATGGAAGATTGAGAAGATAGAGAGAAACAAGGGGACAGGTACCAGCACCCATTTATACTTCCTCAGCAGTACCACTGCCTCCATCAATATCCCTGCTTTTGTGACCTAAGGGATGAAACGGCTGATTATGGC
>JAABNX020000052.1:16171402-16181528 GCA_015163995.2 Mormyrus lacerda | reverse complement strand
GGGGGCGCTACCTTGCTCAGGGCACCTCAGTGGTACCTTGCAGGTCAGGGATTCAAACCTACAATCTTTCAATTACATGTGTGCTTCCCTAAGCATTAAGCCAACACTGCCCACTTTCATTTTATTTTTATTTAGTAATTTCTATTTGCTGGGGGGTGGGAACACGATATAAGGTCAGACTGTTACCCTCGTATTCTATGTCGCAGTGACATCCAAAAGTTTTTTCAGACCCACAAAAACAGTCCAATGCACACACTACATCCATCCCATAATGCATTGGGTGCAATGGACCAGAGAAGGGCCTTCAGTCCCCTACCAAGGCCTGGCCTGGGGCAGGACGCTCACAATATGACCACAACGGACTACGGGAGGGGCCTCTGGCCTTCTCTTTTCTTCACCAAACAATCAGAGCGAGGTCACATTTCTTTAGGGAGGCACAGGAGGGGGGGGGGGTGTTCAAGCAGTCGGCATCGACAGTTTATTCAAGCCGGCTGCATCATGAGCTGTAACTTTGCATATTCCAATTTCCAAACCCTTCTCAGCCCCCCCCCCCCAAAAAATACTGTTCAAAGTATCACGATGGATACCGTTTGTTTATGTACTACACTGATGGTCTAGGCATATTAACTACCTGGGGAGAAGTTTAGAAATTGATAACAGCCCACGATTGTTGCTGCAACTCTCTGGCATCAGCAACAGCCGTGTCGAAATGCAGGAGTAATCGCGAGCCAGTATTTTTTTTTTTTTAAATAGCAAAAAAAAAAAAGTTGGTGTCATCGCTGGAACTCATTGAGAAAAGAGGCAGCGAAACAAAAGACCTTTGTGGCAGATGAGTCAGTGATGGGCTGCGCTGGGCCTGCCAGCCGCTCCCCGCCGCAGTGCGGCCGTCTCCGTGGACGCGCGCCAAGCTGCCGGGCTGCTGGACACCGGCCGTATCGGCGGAAAACCCAGGACACCCTTGGGCTGCACTCACATTCCTTCAGTGGAAGCGCCCAGCTGGATCAATGGCAGAAAAAAAGGGACAAAAAAAAAAATGTAGCCAGCACAAACCCCCAGCTCTGTTCCACGCTGTAGTGGGGGCCATTTCATTTAAATGTGGCCCCCGTGCCAATCAGTCCTGCAGCAAGACCCCCCGAGCAGGAAGTGGAGGCAGGTGCCGACGTGCTGGAGATGCACAATCGTGCCTGGGGTGGGGGGGGGGCTCTCAGACAAGCGGCCTCTGTCACCGGGGTACCCGCCGGCAAAAGGTGGTGGTGGGGGGGAGCCAGCAGTCTACAGTGGCCTAGACCTAAACCAGGCCTGGCACTGCACATCCCCTTGAGCCCCTCCAACAGTCGCAAGCTGGAGGTAGGCAGGTGGGGGCAGTCATCAGGGCAGGTAGACAGCGAGCCAGCACCCCCCCCCCCCCAACCCCGCACGCTGCAGTCCGCTCCATTAAATAAGCTATTGGAGGGCTCCAAGAAACCCGCGGTGAGGGGCGCCACGGCAACACGGGAAGTGGGAGAGCCGTCCAATGAAATGCTCTCAGGGTCCCAGTGATTTTTTTTTTTTACCGTATCCAGGCAGACGAGGCGTAGAGACCCACACATATACTCTGTGCTAAAGGGCAGAAATAACAGAAATGATCCAATGTCTGCACAACGTGTGTGAGAAAGTTACTCTGTGTGGCTGGATAGACTGTCTTGTGCATGGGAGTCAAAGACTCCAGCAGTGAATGCATGCATGCGTGCGTGTGTGCGTGTGTGTGTGCGTGTGTGTGTGTGTGTGCGTGTGTGTGCGTGTGTGTGTGTGTGTGTGCGTGTGTGTGTGTGTGTGTGTGTGCGTTTCTTTATTTGTTTTGAAGGATTCTTCTTAAGCCCGATTTTCCTGCATTGAAACTGAATTGCGAAAGACTACCAATAAACATTTCCAGATTTCACTGTAACATGAACCATGTAAAGGATGCTGAATAAATGCAGAATTAATCAAACCACACTAGCTCACATACAAAGCAGGGCTAACTTGCATCAGCACCTACGAGCCAGAATATTGTTATCCTTCCACTAAGCAAGTTACTTAAAAATAAACTAAGGAGAGAGAAAATGCACAAAAGAATCACAGTGGAGTTCGAGTAGAGGAGGTCATTAAAAAAATGGAAAATCCAACTGTGTGTGTTCAGGCATAAAACCAAACACCATATACAATAAAACTCACCCGCTCCAGAACACTAAAGACGAGGCGTGACCCACAATATCAGGTTAGGAGGAGCTTAAGTCGGCCAAGCCTGGCCTTTTAGGGTCTGTACGGACCGGAGAGCGTGGAAACAGTCATCAATCCGACTACACGCCAAGCTTCAGCTGTCACAAAGAGAGTGCACCAAATGCAAACAGCATCCCGTAAACTGACTCGCACGTCACTAAATGAGCATTAATTAGACTTAATGAGTAATCAACCATGTACACGTCCAAATGGACGCCGAGAGCCCTGTAGGAACCACAAACTGGTCTCGTTTAAAATGCGCTTTTTAATATAGGTATTGGCCATTTTAAATGCAGTCACCTGACTGCATGTACAGGTGCGCGTATTTAGGGACACTGACACGGCGACACGCATTTCATAAAATACATATGGTACCTATTTAATTGAGACGGCGTAAGAAGTGTAAACGGGTACTCCAAAACATACAGCAGTCTCGTAAAAGTACAACACAGTTGAAAAACCAGGTACCTGATTTTTGCACACGGACGCTATTCATATCATTGTAAACACCTTTACATAAAAACTGAGATAATGGAGTGGTGACATGCGATGCGGAAAGTTAAACTGTTTGGATAAATAAACGTTTTTGGTTATCTTACGTAGACCTACGTGGTAGATGTATTACTTTCAATATCAGTGGAATGGGTATGTAACAATTAAGACTTGGAGCAAATGTGTGAAATAATGATTGTGTTTTCGGTGCTCTGTCGAGTTAGGCTACCGTAGTGCTAATCGATAGCCTTAACCATAACCCTTACCTTAAACCTAACCCCCCCAAAAAAAAACTAAAACCCTTACCCTAACCCTAACCCCTAAAACCTAACCCAAACCCCAAAACGGTGGAAGTGCACATGCGCAAAAAGGCTCGATAGTACGTCTCAATAGGTAGCTCAACTCGTCAGAACACCGACTCCCTAGCGGGCCTGCCTTTGCGCAGGGTGCGCTACACAGCGCCCCCGTGCCCTGAGCTCGGCCGGCCGGGGAAACGCCCCAGCGCTCCCGGGTCTCCCGCAGCGGACGCCCGATTGTCTCCACAAAAATGGGAGCATTGTGCCTATGCAGAGTATCCCGTATTAATCTCGGGTTTCCCTTAAAGTCATTTACACACACTCTTTAAAAGTGTTTTTGTTACATATTTCGCTCTACTATTTGGCGTCGGTGGGGCTTTTCTCACCTGTTGCTTTCCATTCGTGATTTCCCTGCAGAATAATCCTTTTTTAACCCCTTCTCTCGGCTACAGCTGGATATTAATGTGCACACCGTCAGCAACGCACATTAAATGTTAGGGTGCGATATATCAACTGCGAAGGGAAGGAAACATGAAGTGAATCAAATTTAATTTTTTATCCAATAATACTTGAACAGTTGATAGCTGGTGGAGTACCGCAAAGATAGTAAGATAGAGAAGGCATATTATCACTTTTTTTTTGGCAGTGTAACGTGACAACAAGGTGGAAGATTGTTATTCAGTTTATGCTGAAGACCTAATCTACGCTCCACTGATAAACAATCAAATCCGATGCAATCGAATCCTTATCTTGTGCGTAGAGCTGCAGGAAACATACCAGTTTAAAAGCGCGGACACGTAACTGGAAATCTGCCTGTTCAAGCAGCAGCCCCGCTGTTTTGACATTTCCTCAAGACATTTATGAGACTTTTTTAATTTCGTTTCTATGGTCTGGGTGACTCGGTTTAATTGTACGGCCAAGGTTTTAGTAACGTTACGCTAGTTGGGAGAAGGCGTCGCCTTCAACAGGACGCGGGATGACATAAGAGGGAAAGTGCCGCTCTCCGAGTTAACACCCTTCCTTAGAGTTGCACTGAACCGTTTAAACGCAAATGCATAGAATAGCAGAAGACAAAAAAAAACCCTCGTGAAAAATACCCTGTCGTCTCAGATTGCTCACTGTGGCACAGTCTGGATTAAACCATAGCCTACGCGGTTCAGTGCTGCAGTAATCGACTTTCCTTTAACGGGACGGCTTTCCTGTCCTTTTCACTTAATTCTCTTAAATGAGTTCTTGCATGAACTGCTCAATATGTAATCATTCAGGGACGCCATCTCCCAGGCTTAACTTTATTACGGTTTGCTGTAAAATAATTATGTTAAGGCCTCAATGTAGCTCTTGAGACCAGAACGTCTACAGGTGTCGTATTTCAATTTGTCACACTTTACACTTAGTTGCACTGTGTTAATAAATTTGTTTGTTGAACTTTTTTATATTTTTTGGGTCTCACTTCTAAAGATATGTCACATTTCTGATGATTGGAGTTGCATCATGGTCTAAGCAGCTTTCATAGATCACCCAGCATTGGTGACCTCGTGTCGTTTCTGCAGTGAAACAAAGACTTAGTGTTGCTTTTCGCCGAACAGCATACTCCAAGGTTAAGCACGTTTTCTCAGCTTTATCATCACAGACAAAACGGCAAGTCTGCATGGCCTGCTGTGCCAGTGTCTTACCATCACCAGTCTAGATTTGTATTTTCTCTAGTAGTCGCACTCTGGTTTGTGACGCCTGATGCCTTTTTATAAAGTCGTCAAATTGTCTGACCTCTCGAAAATAGTCTAAAGGGTGCCTCGTTGTTCAAATAAATAGCCTAATCATATATCTCACAAAATAAAAAAAGTAATCGTTGTTTAACCAACATTATGGTTCCTTCATGAAAGAGATGTAGATATTGCAGTTTCCCCTGGTCGCACGAGAGCTTGTCTCGTGTTTTGCTTTGGGTTCAGACATTCCACTGCCGTCCCAGGAGATACCGTTAATTGTCCCATTGGCAGGACACTCGTTAAGAATTAGTTGCTGGGAACAAAGACATTATCAGTACATGAGAAATAGTTCCTAAAACTTTTTCTTTTCCCAATCTTCCTTCCGTAGTTTAAGGTAAAGATCATGAACTAGACTTGCGGTCAAACTGTTCTATTTAAAAATCTTAATTTATTATATAGTAATATTAAAAATACTATCATAGGAGATTGATTGGGTTCTGTGGGTCTTAAGGCGGAAGGAGCCGTCCTTTCTCTGGATAGAGGGGAAGGAGGAGGAGAAGAGGGCGGAGTAATACTACATTTCTTTTTGAGTTCTGACCTGCGGTAAAGTAGAGAAAAGTTTTCGAAGTTGTCGGGGGTGTTTCAAGACGCACTGCAGCCGGGTCAGTGCTGCGGAGAAAACATATATAGATATTACAGAATTGGACTATATTCAGTTATTCGTCTTTGCCCATATTTTAACCAACACGTGTGTGTGTGTTTTATCCAACTTTATGTCGCTATCCCATTTCACCGTGATTTCTTGGAACTTTGACCATTGTGTGAATTTTTAATGGATGAATTATTGCTAACAATTTGAAGAGAAGAGTCGGAACAAATTTCCATAAGGATGGGGAATTACAGTATTTGGATATTAATGTGGATTGTATCACTGACCCACTATTGTGAAGGTAAAGATTTAAATCCATACTGCGATATTTGGGGAGAGAGTAAAGGTTTGCCATAATGATAATGTGCCTGCAAAAGTTAAAATGTGTTTCTGGACACCTGTAGTATGTGTCGCTTCATGGTTTAGGGATGATTTTCATGCAGCTTTTCCATGCCGTAACAAGTCATCCTCATGCTTCCATTCGCGTGTTTCGTCGGCCACTTCTTGCCTCCGAGTTAAAATCCCGATAACGAGGATAACATAACCCAAACTGGAAATGGGACCCCTTTGCTTTATTTGCAAGGCGGTAAACAGATAAGACAGTAACGTACAAAGTTTTAATAAATCGGCCTTAATTGTCTCCCCTTTTCATATTACACAAAAACGTGACGATCTCAACATTCATAGCAGCGTGGCTTGGTTGTGACAAAATCGTCCTGTTCAGTGAGACTGAATTTACTGAGTGCATCCAATTTATTGTGATTTTCAGGGGATGTTAGAGATGAAAATTTTTCAGCACGTTCCTTTAAATGTTTTATTTATTTTTTTTTTAGTTTTACACTTGGCACTTTTACCTACATTTTAATACATGCATCCGCTGCAGTCGTCAGTCTAACCAGCTTTGCGCAGAATTTGATTCAGGCTTTCCAGGTACCGCCGAGGAGCCCCGTCTGTCACAGCGGGGTGGGTGTTCGACGAATTGCAATTCTGAAAGGCAGAACACCCCCGTGAGAAAATAATTAAACGCAATGGGATGTTGAGCATACCAGCCGGTTTCGTGCAGGTCAGACTGTGCGGATGGAATGCTGCAGCAAACTAACGCATTCAACAAGTTGTGGGATTGTCTAAGAAATTCTTAAGCGTGTGACACTTAGCAAGCAATGCACGCATCATGTTTTATGCGGGGCGTTATATTTTTGGTATAGAACTTGCTTTGGGGGGGGGGGATGCTTCACGCTTGGTGGCGGGGATGGGGGTTGGGGTAGGAGTTTGTGTGTGACTGAAGGGGGGGTAGTGATCTATATACCCCCCTCGTTTTACGAACAAAGACCTTTAACAATTGAACTTTGTTTTTTTTAGTGGGGGATGGGAAAGAGGAGTAATGAGTGCGAGAGTATTTTTCAAAAAATTTAAAATAATGCCCCCAATTCATATTCTTTTGTGGACAGCAAATACCGTTATGTGGCGAGAATATTAATTGGGATTACTTTCTTATACTGATCTGAAATGTACTTGACTCTTTGAAACATTTAGTTGTTTAAACGGGAAATTACCATTATTTGAAAGCAGGTGGTCCACTTAGGAAGAAATAACCATATTTCCAATAAGGTGTTAAGTATCAAAACATTGCATTTCAGGCTGGAATTCACAAAAAGTGACATTATAGATAACGTGATCAGACAAGCATTAAGTCCTATATCTTATTACAGCTGTACGCTATATGTGCTCCTATATGTATATTTGCTGTGAAATGACAATTGCGACCAACGAACAGGTTTTATTGCAAGAACAAGTTGTTTCAGCGCTCTCCAGGTTGCGCTAAGCCTTTGGCTATGGATGGGGGGCCGGTGATGTGCCACATGCGAATCAGATTTGTGCAAGACTCGGATTTGGATAATGAACGTTTAAACCACGAAAGCCACCAGTGCGAAGTATTTTGGATGAGCAAGGAGCCTCGGAAGAAATGCGCACTTTTCTTTCTGCTCTTTTGAGCATGTTCTTTCAGTCTTAAATGTTTCCAACCTCACCCTCTCCCTGCCGTCTCTTCACAGGCCTCCGCTGCGTGGATACACACCAGCCCTGTGAAAATGGAGGAATGTGTATCGAGTCCACCTCACGATGCGTGTAAGTGTCTCTTTCGAGTTGGATGCGTATCCACACCTATTCCATTATCATGCAAAACAAAAAAGCTGAACTACCATTTAAGCCTGAAACGTGCAGTCTTCTATACCAATACATACTGCGCTTTCAAAATGCAATTGTGGCTGATCTAATACATGGAACGGGAAGAAACAGTGTGAACTAGTATCGTGCTGGTTTTGTTGTTATTTCCGCACATTGCGAATAATACAGTTTCACGAGCTGGAAGTTGTTATAAAGCAATGATTCTTGCCTCTTGTGCAACCTCTCCAGCTTGTGGATTTCACTTCAGTTCGCACAGTAATGGGGTGGCACCTATTCAGTGGACTTGTGAAACAGTAATCGTCGACTCTAAATATTCCCCGGAGTGGCGGTGATTGCAAGTTTTTTTTTTGCACCGCGATTCGTTTCGCGCCAGTTGCCATTAAGGGCAGCGATGGCGATTAGCATACACTCCAATGCCATCTTATTGTTATCGTAGAGCCCTGGGCTGTTGTTTCTACTTTCCCGCCTGATTTGGGAATGCGTTAGCCACTCGTCAATTCGGACCATTTTTTTAAATCAACACAGAGGGACGTGGGAACAACCTCTGCAGTTAAATATAAGAACATACCAGAGCCGTCAGTTTGTTTACTGTTGTGCAAACCAATGACTAAACAGTGAAGCGTTTGAAATGGGAGGCACACATGCCCCCGGGGGCCGCTGGTTTAGAGCCTCGCCGAACAAAGGCGATCCCTCGTAGCAGTCCTGCTCTTTGTCTGACGGGACATTACTAGTCCAAAGGAATCGCTGCAGTAACTTTTATTACTTTATGGGTCGTGACCACTCCTTCATCCAGGCACAGAGGTCAGAGTTGTAAAAAAAAAAAGCAACAGACCGTTCACCAGCCATCTTTTAGATTAGCCTTTTTTTAAAAAAAAAATAAATAAATAAGCAAACAGCAATTGATAAAAAAAAAAAGTTACCTACAAATGTAAAAAAACAGCCCTTTCACATTAGTGATTTGGGTCATAAAGCACACCGTGAGAATATAATGATGTGGAACTTGGGATGTATACACTTTTCTTATGGCAAAATGAGAATAATGCATTTTACATTTATAAAATTCCTGTCAGCTTCATGACTATGTGTAATGACTGCACAGTGCAATTGGGATTATGAGCTGGAATTATTAATTACAGGTGCTGTTAAATAATGATAATTAGTGTTGTCTTCATGTTGTATAGCATATATCTGGACAGCGACAGGGTTCATTGGACACAAACTGCAGCTTCTGGCCAGCAACGGCAAAAAAGGGCAAAGTCCTTTAGCAGGGAGGTGGGTTATGGTCAAGAGAAAGTGCAGAGCCGATCGAGATCCTTCACCTGTGTGCCAAGAGGTTCAGACTTTGCCAGTTGTACAGGCGGATGGAGGGTTAAATCTCTGGGTGGTGCATTCCTGTTCTGGAGATAAAACCAGGCTGTTTTCTCCTTTTCCCTGGCTTATGCTGCCGGATGCCAGGGGAATTATTTGGGGATGTGTGGGTAGGGGGACATCGCCTCTCCGGCCAGCTGCTGCTGCCCCCACCCATCTCACAACAGACCCCGGGGGCTTTTTACGACCCGCCCACCCGCCATCTTAAGACGGGACGTTGCCGAAGGGGGGTTTTTGAAGTTTGTCACATCAATCCCCGCTCAGTAGATTTAGTCAGCGACGCCACTGGTATAGTATAACGCCACTGGTATAGTATAACCCATAACTGATTGAAGGGTCCACCCAGCCCAGGAGGATAGTGTGTTGGCGTGTGCTTGTGCGTGTGCATGTGTGCGCGTGTACATGCTCATGCACAAGCTCACAAGCCGTCCTAATAGTCCCTTTGTCACTGACAGAGATCCTTCCCAGGTGTCCGTGGCGATAAGGAGGCTTTTGAGAAAGAGCCCTTATCTGCACAAGGAAACTCGAATGAAACACCCAGCGAATGAAACATTAACCTGCCCGCTGCATGGCTCCCCGGAGACATGCCGTCAAAGCAGTGCGCGGTCATGAAATGCCTGCGGCGTCTGTCAATTATTACTCACAGCCAATCAGTGCTGGTTTCAATGGGATGCTGTTTAGGTTGTTGTGTAAGTATTTTTTTCATGAGGTCATGGTGATCCTTTCTGAAACCTGTGCCGCGCCTTGGTAGCGTTCCCTACCCGTCTGCCGGTATCTCTGTGTTGTGCCGCTCAGACTTGAACGCTACGATCAGCTTTGTAGACTTTGTCTGTCAAGGGACAGGAGGCGACTGTGCGGTGGGGGAAGAGGAGACCATTTTGAAAACGGCCAAGCCAAGTATCATTCCTCACAGTGCGCCATGGAGACCGCGGCCCCTGCCGTGGGCCACGGCGGC
This sequence comes from Mormyrus lacerda, assembly GCA_015163995.2. Taxonomy (NCBI): domain Eukaryota; kingdom Metazoa; phylum Chordata; class Actinopteri; order Osteoglossiformes; family Mormyridae; genus Mormyrus; species Mormyrus lacerda. Next base: position 16,171,643 of record JAABNX020000052.1, on the reverse strand, counting down.
GGCAAAGCGGTCAGACCCGTCCGTAACCGGAGCTGCCCTCAAACAGAAAACGAGCTCCGCTTCCCCAGAAACCTGCCTTGAAACTAGGCACCGGTGGCCACAAAGGGGAGGCCAGGGAGAGGAGGTGCAGAAAGGGCGTATGGGAGAGGCGGACAAAGCGGGGCAGAAGTGTGAGGAGTGAGCTGTGGGAGCCGGGCAAAATGGGACAGGAGGATTTGACTTTCAAAGCTGGGGCCCGTGG
>JAABNX020000052.1:16139547-16159428 GCA_015163995.2 Mormyrus lacerda | reverse complement strand
CCCCCCCCCCCCCCCCCCCCCCCCCCCCCCCCCCCCCCCCCCCCCCCCCCCCCCCCCCCCCCCCCCCCCCCATGTGGTGAATGTTAATGAATGTGGGAATAGATGGTGGGACAAAGGGGGCCCTCTGTGTGCACCCCTCTCTCCCTCCGGAACGCACGGCGGGTCTGTCAGTCCCTCGGTTCCTTCCCTTCCTCTTCAGGAACCCTTGTTCCTGCATCTGTGTCTCTGAGTCGGGAGTTTGCAGTATTACAGCGACATTCGTGTTGACGTATCTTTACAGGTTCACAGTTTACTCGCTCTGCGTGGGTCTAGCGTCCCAAACGCACCCCAGGCGACTTTGCTTTCCCCACGAAAGTGATCCACAAGGTTCCGGTCATAAGTTGAGGTTCCCGATCGGTTCTGCGCACTGGTGTTCTGTGACGAGCTCCCATCCAATGGGACACACAGTGGTTAGCTCTAAATGATGTAGAAATTAGCTGAGAGATGCCCCGAGAGACCAAATGTCACGTTTGCATGTTCTAAACCCGACATTCTTCCTTTTGCCAGGGTACATGGGAACTTACTGCGAGGTGGATGTGGACGAGTGTGAAAGCAACCCCTGTGTCAACGATGGCATCTGCAGGGACATGGTCAATGGCTTCACCTGCACCTGCCAGCCAGGTAGGCCGTTCACCACTGGAGGAGAACCGCGAGACAGCGACTGGACCACTTGTGCTGCCTCTGGTGTGCCACGGCAACCATTGCTTAGCAGACAGGCCCGGGAGTCCGTCTATCCACATGCCTGAACAAAGACACTATTGTGTTCCACTTGCCTGCATCCCCCCCACCCCCCATATCTTCTTGTCAGCCACAGCTCAGGAGGAAAAAACGATAGTCCGCTACCCACCCCCTCTTCCACTGCCCTCCCCAAAGTGCAGAGGAACAGCAGTCCGGCTAATGAGATTCTTTTCCGAACTCTGCAATTTACATCTGGGGCAGACAGGACCCGTCCCCTCCTTCTTCTTGCCCCCCATCTAGCTATTGATCCTGCGGAGCTAGTGCAGGGCTGGGGTTGCCCCAAGAGAGAATAAACAATCACCCTGTCCTCCCTTCAACCCTTCGCACACCCCTCTCTGTTAAATATCAACAAAGGCCTCAATTTAACTTAGTACTTAATCTAAGCAAGATATTGTGGAATTTATCTAGTCTGTATTCCAGATTACAGCGCGGTGTAGACATTCCATAACACAGCACAGTACAGAGATTCCAGGTCCCTGCACATTGTAGGCATTCCACAACATAGTTCTCCACAGAGCTTCCAGAATATTTCAGTGTGCGCATTCCGGGGCACAGCCCAGACAGACAGTCAAGAACCGGGCAAAGACAGCTGTATTCCATGAACACAGTAACACTAAGATGACGTGAGAAGTGTGACCTTCCTTTGACAGCTGAGATATGTGCATCTCACAGGATTCACCGGGGCCATGTGCCAGATTGACATCGATGAATGCGCCAGTACACCCTGCAAGAACGGAGCCAAGTGTTACGACCGGCCCAACGGTTACGAATGCCGTTGTGCGGAAGGTAAAAATTGATCCATGCTTCCCTCAGACTCTGTTCATAGTGCCCCCTATCCTCTTAGCAGGAGTATGAATTAGCAGTCAACATGAAAAGAGGCCATTCTCTATAGCAGTAGCTCCTAACCTGGTCCTGAGAGATCCGCAAACATCCACATTTTTGCTCCCTACCTGGAACTTGAAGGGAGTAAAAACGTGGACTGTCTGTGGGTCTCTGAGGACTGGACTGGAAAACATTGATTTACATGAAGGTTCAAGAGAAGTCTTGACTAACCACCCACTGGGGGTGGCAAGGACCCTGATATATCACTGGGTTGCCATGGCTCCCGCAGCTGCTCTGGAGGGCTCTATAGGCTTTCGTTGGGACATCTGTTCATCTATCCCTCAACACTAAACATCAGTATAGCCACAATTCATGTGTATCAATGGTATAACTGGCTATTATCAAATGGATCAAAATCTGAAACAAGAAAACACCTATTTTTTAAAAGATAGAAGTTTGACTCAATTCTGGCCAAAGTGATAGTAGACACAGCTGCAGTCGCTCAGGGCTGTGTGTGTCTGTGTGTGTGTGTCTCAGTTTGTATGATTTGTGCCGCGTGTACATGGCATGAAGGTGCATTTGCAGACCAGAGAGAGGAGGGGATGGTGTGTGAGATTTGCGTTTCGGCACTGGCCCACTCTTACGGGGGGGGCATCTGGCCCCGGTAGCCCCCAGACTGTTTAGTATTCCGCCCACCCCGGGCCCCCTCCACCGCGGCTGGCCGTTGGAGGGGCCCGGCTGCGGCGCATTGTACCCACACGGCAGAGCTGACAAAGGCAAGCCTGTGAGACTCCATTAAAGTGGAGGCCATCAGCAAGTTCCGCCTCCACGACAGGCCCCGCCCCCAGAGGCCAGAGGTCCCGCCCAGCTCTATGGATCACTGGTAGTCATAGTGTAGCCATGGAAACTAAGCGATCTGGGACTCTGAGCCTTGGACTCTTTCTCTGTATGAACAGAGAAGACAAAGGGGTTGGGGGGGGGGGGACAGAGGACTCAATTCCTGAGTGAAGCTCTCTTTTTTGACACCCCCCCCAACCCCATTCCCAAACAAATGTGTGGCTTCAGTGGGAAATGAAGATGGAATGAGAAATGAAGTGATATGTGACTGACATTATTATGGTCTGGCAGCCTCCAGCCTTGAGGCTCTATGTGAAGGAAAAGCCCAGGTCCTTCATGGGAGCCGCACCACACACCAGACGTGGAGCGTTCCCTCTCAAGTTCAAGGCTAATGTCCCGTGTCCTCTGCCCATGGGCTTCCAGTACACAGAGAGACTCGGTGAAAGCTCAACTCACTCTGCCTCCGTTCCCAGGGTTCGAGGGTGCCCTGTGCGAGAGTAACATCGATAACTGCCAGCCAGATCCCTGCCACCATGGCACCTGCGTGGACGGCATCGCCAGCTACATGTGTAACTGTGAGCCTGGCTATACCGGCTACCGGTGTGAGAACCAGCTCAACGAGTGCCACAGCAACCCCTGCCAGAACGGCGGCAAGTGCGTGGACCTGGTCAACAAGTACATCTGCCAGTGCCGGCACGGCACGTCCGGTGAGAGGCTCCGCCCCGCTCTCCCCTGCGTCTGACCCCTCGATCTTCAGCACCCTCATTTGCTGACGTCCTTGGTATTTCCACAGGCACCAACTGCGAGATCAATTTCGATGACTGCGCCAGCAACCCCTGCGACTATGGCATCTGCAAAGATGGCATCAATCGCTATGACTGCGTGTGCAAGCCGGGCTTCACAGGTGAGACACATGTTCACATACTCGTTAGCTCAGTGATAGGTTGCAAAAATAAAAAAACCCAAAAAACTGCACTGAAGGAATGCCAAATCCGAAACTCTAGGGATTTTTAATATAAAAAATATAAATTTCATTTAGAACACACAAAAAACCTACGATGAATGTAAAAGGCGCCTTCCGTGAGCCATAGCATGATTAAACAGCTCATGCAGTTTCCATCCTATACATAAACATGCTCATCTATTTAGCATGATAAGCAATGTCACTCTAATTTAATGCATAAATTACTGGAGGGCAGATCCTTCTACATTTTACATTTGTTTAGCAGACACTTTTATAAACAGCGACATACAATTGGGAAGTCTGGGTCAACTTGTCCCTGGAGGTTCTAGCAGGGTCCGGCTTAAGGTCCCAACGGTGAAATCACTCATCCGACCCTGAGATTTAAAACAACAACCTTCTGATCACAGGGACAGTGTTCTAAGCCATCGAGATCAACTGCAGAAATGTAATCTACTCACCACCCACCCCTCCCTGCTCCCTCCCTCTTGCAGGCCCCCTCTGTAAGGTGGAGATAGACGAGTGTGTTTCAAACCCATGCCGTAATGGGGGCACGTGTGTGGATGAGGAGAATGGCTTCCACTGCCAGTGTCCCGAGGGCTTCCATGACCCACTGTGCTATTCCGAGGTGGACGAGTGCAGCAGCAGCCCCTGCGTCCATGGGAGCTGCCGGGATGACCTCAATGGGTAAGGCTCCGCCCCCGAGCCCCGCCCCCGAGCCCATGGCTCTCGGTGCACCCATATCCATATGAGGTTCACTGTCTGTCTGTCCACCTCACAGGTACAGGTGCGACTGTGAGCCCGGCTGGGTGGGCGCCAACTGCGACGTAGACCGTAACGAGTGCCAGTCCAGCCCGTGCCAGCACGGCGGCACCTGCGTCGACCAGCTGAATGGCTTCGTGTGCAAGTGCCAGCTGGGCTTCCGAGGTGAGCGGGGTGTTTGGTGGCTCCCCGGCGGGAACGGCCTCAGAAACATCGCTGGAGATCTGCGGAGCGTCAGGCCTAGAATGTTCTCTCGTTAACCACATAGACCACCAAGCTGTTCAGCCATATTGCCTGTCAATCTGTATATGACATTCCCATTTATAACAAACTTCCACTGAGTTTTGGCTGTACAAGGTTACTGCCTGTATTTGGGATCACATGCTGCCCTCTAGTGGCTGTCCACTGTCATCGGTAAATGTTATGCACATATATGACCTGTGCTTTTTTTTTCTTTTCCTTCCATACAGGCCCCCTGTGCCAGATCAACATTAATGAGTGTGCGTCCAATCCGTGCCTGAACAAGGGCACGTGCGTGGACGGGGCGGCCAGCTTCACCTGCCATTGCGAGCTGCCTTATAGTGGGCTCACATGCACCGATGTCCTGACACCGTGCTCCCCCAACCCTTGCGAAAACCAGGGCATCTGCAGCCACACCCCCGACTATCTGGGATACCAGTGCACCTGCCAACCTGGGTGGCAAGGTGAGCCTCCGCAAACGCTTACTCGTGTACTCATGCATTAAAGCAATAAAACACTATTAAACACGATAACGGACGTAATCTTACAAATTCAGAATGGAATGAAAATGTGACACTTGATGCACTTTGTCTCCCCCTACAGGTCACCAGTGCAACATCGACATCAACGAGTGTACACTGAACCCCTGCAAGAACCGGGGCACCTGCACCAACACCCTGGGCAGCTACATGTGCACCTGCCGCCCAGGATTCACGGGCCCCAACTGCGAGACTGACATTAACGACTGCCTTCCCAGTGAGCAAACCCAAACCTCGCCAATCTAGACACCGGCCTGCTCACCCGTCTTGCCACGGTCACTTTCTCATCGCCGGTTTTCCGTTCTCTCCTGATCCAGATCCATGCCTGAGTGGTGGATCCTGCACCGACGGCATCAACTCGTTCCGCTGCAGCTGCCTGCCGGGCTTCACGGGGCCGCGCTGCTCCGTGGAGGTGAATGAATGTCAGAGCGCCCCCTGCTTGAACGGAGCCACCTGCACAGATTATGTCAACAGCTACACCTGCACCTGCAAGCCCGGTTTCACCGGCATCCACTGCGAGACCAACATCCCTGACTGCACAGAGAGGTCAGCAATACCTTCCCTGCTTCTGTGGGCAGCCATCTTGTTTTAAACACAAAGCTTACCCATCTCCCCCCTTCCCCATCTCCCTCACTGGCTACAGCTCCTGTTTCAATGGGGGCACCTGCGTCGACAAGATCAACGGCTACTCCTGTACCTGCCGCTCCGGTTTCACTGGGTCCAATTGCCAGCACGAGGTCAACGAGTGTGACGCCAAACCCTGCCTGAATGGTGGCGTGTGCCAGGACGGCCTAGAGGCCTTCCACTGTGTCTGCCCCAAGGGCTACACCGGCAACCGGTGCCAGGTCTGACACATCACCATCCATCCCCCACCTACCCGACAAATGTGTGTATGCAGAAAGTGAAACTCTGGGATTGTGTGTAATTACTGCCCTCTCACACTAGATGGCAGTAGACTGGTGTCGGCTGTCCTCTCCCTGCAAGAACGGGGGGCGCTGTCGCCAGCAGGATAGCTCTTTCACCTGCGACTGTGTGGGCAGGTGGTCCGGCCGCTACTGCGACATCCCGGGAGTGTCCTGCGAGGCAGCCGCAATGCAGAGAAGTGCGTTTGCTATCCATCTTGGACCCCCCCCCCCTTGTGAGTGCACGCTTATCACCCTGCGTGTGCTGAATTATGTCCACCCCCATCACAAATGCAGGTATCAGGATTGACCAGCTGTGTCACCACGGCGGCCATTGCGTCAACACGGGCTCCGCTCACTACTGCAAGTGTCCCACGGACTACACAGGCAGCTACTGTGAGAGCCAGGTGGACCACTGCGAAGATAAGCCCTGCCGCAATGGCGCCACCTGCAGGGCTTATGTGGGAGGATACAATTGCGAGGTGAGCGCCCAGGGGTTTGATCGTGACTAGAACTGGCTACCATGGTGGTCTTGCTGTATGATACTGGAAAAGACCACAGACAGATGGTGTCCCTCTCTCTCAGTGCATGCCAGGCTACCAGGGAATGAACTGCGAGGTCGAAATCAATGAATGTCAGTCTCACCCGTGCCAAAATGGGGGCTCATGCATCGACCTGGTTGGCCGCTACATATGCTCCTGCCCCCCCGGGACCCTGGGTAAGAACACAGAAAGATTTCCATCATTCATTTCAATTTAATCCCCCACCTTCCACATTTAACATATCCCCTCACCTTTTCAGGTGTCTTGTGTGAGATAAATGAGGATGACTGCAGTCCCTCCCCGAGGCTCCGGGGGGCACCCAAGTGCCTCAACAATGGGACCTGCGTGGACCAAGTCGGGGGGTACCGGTGTAACTGCCCGCCCGGGTTCACCGGCGAGCGCTGCGAGGGAGATATTAACGAGTGCCGCTCGAACCCGTGCAGCCCTTCCAGTAGCCTAGACTGTATCCAACTTCCCAACGACTACCAGTGTATCTGCAAGCCAGGTTTCACGGGTACGTGTGTCAGTATATGGCTATGCATATATGTGCCACTGTCTGTGGCCACCAGGGGGCGTCCTCACCATCTTGCTCACTTCCGGTATCCTCCGCAGGTCGAAGATGTCAGAGCAGATTCAGCGTCTGTGAGTCTCAACCTTGCCAGAATGAGGGCTTCTGCTCCCTGTCCCCAAGCAGTGCCCTGGGGTACACCTGCAGCTGTCAGCCTGTGAGTACACTTTGCCCCTCTGACATGATCAGCTGACCCTCTTCAGCACGTTCGATTGGTGCACCTCTACTGTGTATCAGACGATGTCTCCGTCATGTCCACCCCCAGGGCTACACAGGCCTTAACTGCGAGCGCAGTCTACTGTCATGCCGGGAGCTGTCCTGCTACAATGGGGGCAGCTGCATGCTGACTCCTCGTGGCCCACTCTGCACCTGCCACCCAGGATTCACCGGGCCCGACTGCCAGCTTCGCAGCTCCGACAGCTGCTCCTCCCAGCCGTGCCACAATGGAGGCGTCTGCGCCGAGGACTCTAGCTTCCCCTACTTTCGTTGCCAGTGCCCCAACGGCTGGGCAGGTAAACGCTGCGAGCTGTCCGTGGAGCCTAAACCTGTGTGTCCACTGGCCGACTGCTACGGCAAAGCCAATGATAGTGTCTGCGACAAGGAGTGCAACACCTACCCCTGCAAGTGGGACGGTGGCGACTGCTCCCTGGCCATCAACCCCTGGGCCAAATGCGACGATCCCCAGTGCTGGCACGTGTTCAACAACAGCCAGTGTGATGAGGCCTGCAATCGGCCTGAGTGTCTCTTTGACAACTTCGACTGCCACAACAGGGCCAGGACATGCAAGTGAGTGTCTGTTCCTTATCTTCCTCTCCATCTATCTTTTGGCCCAGTGATGTAGTGCTTACGCCCCTCTGTCCCCTCCCCCCTCAGCCCCATCTACGAGGCTTACTGCATCGACCACTATGGCGATGGCCGCTGCGATCAAGGCTGCAACACGGAGGAGTGTGGCTGGGACGGCCTGGACTGCGCTGAGAAGGTTCCGGAACATTTAGCCGACGGCATCCTGGTTATTGTGGTCCTACTTCCACCAGAGGAGCTGCTCCGGACCAGCACAGCCTTCCTGCAACGCCTCAGCTCCATCCTGCGCACAACACTGCGCTTCCGCCTCGATCGCAATGGCGAAGCCATGATCCGGCCGTATACACGCCGTGGCCCCCGTCTCAAACGCGAACTCACTTCTCACGAGGAGGTCATCGGGTAAGTGGGCATGCCCAGACAGGGGTGCCTGTCTTCACCGATAAACTCTACAACACTGACACCCTTTGTGCTCCACACTACCCCCTATAGGTCCATCGTGTACCTGGAGATCGACAACAGGCTATGTACACAGGACAGCTGCTTCCCCACAGCCAATAGCGCCGCAGAGTACCTGGGGGCACTGTCCGCGGTGGACATGCTGCGGCTGCCGTACCCCATCAAAGAAGTCCGCAGTGAGTGTCGCTGATCGATATTGCTTCACAGGCATGTTAGCAGGATTTGGATGTAGTGTAGTGCAGGGGCCACAAGGGGGCAGCACATACATGACTGCGCATAAAATAACATTAAATACGTCAGTAAATAACCTAAAAGTCAGTAAAGCTGCAAGTGTGGATACAGTAAATGGTGTCATGCAGGTGTCCTGTGGTCCCTTTCTCATTTACCTTGCCCCCACAACAGGTGAGAAACTGCCCGTAATTCTCACGGAAGTGCCAGAGTGGGTCAAGTTGTTGCTGGTGGGCGTGGCAGCGCTCTTCCTGCTGGTCATCCTAGTGCTGGGCATGTTGATCGCCCGGCGCAAGCGGGAGCACAGCACGTTGTGGTTTCCCGAGGGCTTCCTGCTCAAGAAGGAGGCGGCCAGCAACAAGAGCCGTAGGGAGCCAGTGGGCCAGGATGCCCTGGGCATGAAGTGAGTGGTGGTGGCCGCATGCTCTCACGCACACACACACATCGGTGCGGAGCACTAAGTGCACGTATTCCCACAGACACATTCCCAAGACTGTAGAGGAGTCCCTGCTAGGAGACCACAATGACCAGTGGCTGGATACCGACTGCCCCGAGGCCAAGAGGCTGAAGGTGGGGCATTCCTCGCTCCTGTTGGCGATGCTCATGGTCACAATGCCCTCATATACACCTAGTGCACCTCTACAAATCGTTCACTGCATCATCACATAGGTGGAGGAGCCCAGTGTTATGTCGGACAGCGAGGATGCCGTCGACTGCCGCCGCTGGACCCAGCATCACCTGGCAGCCGCCGACATCCGCATGCCTCCATCCATGGCACTCACGCCTCCCCAGGGAGAGTTTGACAGTGACTGCATGGACGTCAATGTCAGGGGCCCAGGTACGTGGGGGAGGGCACTCGTGTTTCATTTGACTGACACGTAGATCGTGATTAGGTGATCTTCAGTCTCACGTTACAGCATTACAAAACAAATGTTACATGTAACAAAGCAAAGCTTTTAATTGGCTGGTGCCTGATATCCTGTGCAGATGGCTTCACTCCTCTGATGTTGGCATCCTTCTGTGGCGGCGGCCTGGAGACGGATGTGGCAGAGGAAGAGGACACCGAGGAGTCGTCAGCCAACATTATCTCAGATCTGATCTACCAAGGCGCTTCGCTGGCCGCGCAGACGGACCGTACCGGTGAGACGGCGCTCCATCTGGCTGCCCGCTATGCCCGCGCCGACGCCGCTAAGAGGCTGCTGGACGCCGGGGCCGACGCCAACGCGCAGGACAACACGGGCCGCACGCCGCTGCATGCTGCCGTGGCTGCGGACGCACAGGGGGTCTTCCAGGTGGGCGGACACACACACACACACAGAGTACCCGAAACATACCACTCACACATATCTGACATCCATTTATTGAGTGCATCTGATGTGCTTTCAGATTCTGATCCGCAATCGTGCCACCGACCTGGATGCCCGCATGTACGACGGCTCAACGGCGCTGATCTTGGCCGCCCGGCTGGCCGTCGAGGGCATGGTGGAGGAGCTCATCACCTGCCATGCTGACGTTAACGCTGTGGACGAGCTCGGTGGGTGGGGCATCCCATAGGTCGCATCCTGAGGGTCATGTGACAGCTGGGGGGTGACTGGGTGCAGCATCAATAGCCAGATGTTTTGACTGGTAGGGAGTATGGGAACTTAGTGGGCAGAGGCAAATAACCTGCAACTGGTATAAACTGGAGTGTAGAAATATGACGCTCTCATCAGGACAAGAGGTGACTTAAAACAAGAGTGGACCTCTAGCTTTTCATCAGAAGTTAGTAGACTCATTATCCTCAAAGGCAGACATTAATTACTAGCCTATGTCTGTGTAGCGGAATTTCTGTCAATCTAACCACCATGTCCGCTGGTCCGTGCTGCAGGTAAATCAGCCTTACACTGGGCAGCTGCCGTCAACAACGTGGAGGCGACAGTGGCTCTGCTGAAGAATGGTGCCAACAAGGACATGCAGGACCTCAAGGTACTGAGAGCGCCTCATCCCCACACCCGGGGCGAGAGAGAACATAAAGCCCAGTTTTTAGCAGATGATGATGATACACAACAAGGACTTCAGACAATGAGAGCTCATCCTGTTCTTTTGCTCTGTTTTATTTACAAACAATTTATTTTTATTCAAAGCAATGTACAGTTGAGAGCAGGGTCAAATCAATTGGGGGTTGTGGCCTTGTTCACAGGCCCAAATGTTAAATCACTCTGCCAACCACACAGGATTAGAACCAGCAATGGTCCAGTTACTGTGCCCATAGACACAGCGTCCCAACTTGCTGAGCCACACACTGATTAATTTGTATTTGGTGCTAAGCTGCTTGTATGGGGAAAAGATGTTTTCTTTGCGCAATGAACATGGGCCACATCTTCAGTTCACAGAGTGTCCTCAGGATGTGTATATAATAGTTTTTGCCCCCCCCACCACCACCACAGGAAGAGACGCCACTGTTCCTGGCGGCACGGGAGGGCAGCTGTGAGGCCGTGCGCATCCTGCTGGCGCACTTCGCCAACCGCGAGATCACGGATCACATGGACCGGCTGCCGCGCGACATCGCGCAGGAGCGTATGCACCATGACATCGTGCAGCTGCTAGACGAGTACAACACCGTCCGCAGCCCACAGGGGGCACACGCACTCTCGCCACTCATGTGCCCGCCCGGCGCCTTCGCGTCTGGCCTCAAGCCCACGCCACAGGGCAAGAAGGGCCGGCGGCCCCCAGGGGCCAAGGGGGCAGGGCTGGTGGGGCCGCAGAGTGGGCTGAAAGACGCGGGTAAGGCACGGAACCGGAAGCTGACGCTTGATATGCAGAGCTCACTGCTGGAGAGCTCTGTCACACTGTCCCCTGTCGACTCACTGGACTCGCCACGCGGCGGCACCAGCAATGCCGGCTACGTCACCAACCCCGCCTCCCCGGCTGCCATGCCCTCCCCAGGCCTCTTCCACCCCTCCGTATCCATGCCCAGCACCCCCATGGTGCATGGGCTGCTGGATGCAGCGGGCGGCCCCTTTGCTGTCTCCATGGCGCAGCTGGGTGAGCTTGCCGATAGCGCGCTCTCCATGGGACGCATCCCCATGTCCTCGGTGGCCCCCGGCCCCCCAGGCTATGTGCTGAACACCAGCCAGCTGGGGCTCAACCTGGGCATGGTGAGCCCGGTCAGCGTGCCCTTTGACTGGCACGCCCGTCTGCCCACCACCTCCCAGTGCGGCCAGCAGATCGTGGGCCTGGTGCACCCTCCCACCAGCACCCAAGCTGGCATGGCCCCCCAGGGCCCAGCCCTGCAACAGCAGCAGGCCGCCCTCCTGCACCAGCAGCGGCTGTTCCACGGCTCCCAGCAGGCCCTGCTACAGCCCACGCCTGTGTCCACACCGCAGTCACTGAGCCCAGTCAAGCTGCCCTCCATCGCTGAGCAGCATAGCCTGGCCAGCCAGCAGAGCATGACCCGCATGGGCACGCCGACCCCACCCACTCCTCAGCAGGCTCCGCCCCCACCCTTCTTCAAACAGCAGCCCGCCCAGGCTCCGCCCCCACAGCCCGAGCAACCTCAAGCCCCAACCCCACAAGCTCCTCCCCCGCAGGCTCCGAGTACCAGTGCCGGCAGTGGGGCAGGTCTGGAGGACTACCCGACTCCACCTTCTCAGCACAGCTACAGCTCCGCCCTGGATGCCACGCCCAAGCATTACCTTCACCTGCCCAACGAGCACCCGTACCTGACGCCGTCGCCCGAGTCCCCTGAGCCCTGGTCCAGCCCCTCCCCGCACTGCGTGTCCGACTGGTCAGACTCCACCCCCAGCCCGGCCGTGGCTGGTCCCGCCCAGACACAGATCCCTCACGTCCAGGAGTCCAACGGCAAGATGCAGGTGTTTGCGTGAAGTCGCCACTGGACCATGAGGACTTGTGTGGGGAAGAAAAAAAAATTACAGCTCACTGTAGGACTTGTCATTTTTTGAATGAATATAAATCTGTCACCCCCTTTCCAAGATTTTGTTTGGATTCGGATTGACTGTGTTATCCAATGAACTGTTAGCTTGGCTTTGCAAGCGAACAGGAGGTAAAATTAAGTCTGTTGTCTTAAAAAGAAGACAATTTAATGAAGTAAGACTTATTCTGTCAAAATGGACTTTTGTAATGGAAAAAAAGTATATGAAGAAATCTGAAGTCTTTAATTTCAAAGGCAGGGGAGGTTTTCCTGAAACTAACAAACTTTTAAAAAGTAGATGAAGAGAAAAGCCAACTATTGTGGGAAATTCCTCCTGTTTCATTTTTATTTATTCTTCTTTTATTGTTTCTCCTGAGTACATTTCAGATGCCTGCTCCCTCTTACAGAGAAATCTGACCTTTAAATGCGGGCCGAACCCCCCATACAGCTCAACATCACTCTTCAAAACACGATACATGCAACACCAATTGGTCTGCTCTACAGCCCTATCCAGAACTCGCCAAATAAAACGTATAAGATCAACATTTAGAGTGGACACTATTACAAAGGCTCGTCCTCCCCTGATAAGTCGAGCCAAAAATGTGCAGGATGAGAGAGATCAATTGCCAGTTTTGACTGATTCATTTCTTTAAGTATTTATTTAGGCCAAACAAACAACAAAAGTAGCTTGTTGTAACACATAGACTTAAAAATGGCCAACACTAGGATTTCGTTCTGATCAGAGGAGGGTCTTTTAACATTCCAGATAGGTATTGTTTCTTTGTACGGATGTAGGGGGCATTTCTGAAGCACTTGCTGGGTGTGCGGGGTGGGGGCTGACGGCTCCGATAGCGAACGGGCAACAGACCATTTCAATATTAGCATGAGTATTAGCAAAACAGCTGTCCGCACAATTAGGGGTTTCTCGCTGGCTGCTCTAGATCCCCCCCCCTCCCCGCCCCCCAAAGGTGGAACGAACCTCTTCTGCCACAGAATCCCAGCCATGGTAAGTTAGTCTACTGGCTAAGGGCATTTATTCCATTACTAAATAAGCGGCATCTAAATACCAGTTTGCCAGCTGTCAGTCTACCTTTGTGGTTCGCATTTCACTGCCTATTTTGCATTTTGTTTGATTTTTGATTTTTTTTTGTTTTGTTTTGTTTGTCTGAAGCCATGGACGGCGTCGCCATGGCGATCAAAGCTGTGTTTACCAGCTGCTGCTTTCTGTCACACAGACATTCCGGTCTGTAGGTCCCACAGACTCCTTGTGTTGCGCTTTAGTCAAATGTAGCCAGGCTATGGTGGCGGCACTGGGACAGTAAACCACACACCCCCCGTTACTGGGGACACACTCCCAGCCGTTTATTAGTGACCTCATCGAAATCGGAGCTCGCTTCCTCACAGTTGCTGCCGAAATCACCGCTCCCTGTACAGGAGGCCCCTCCCCCCCGTCTAGTTGCCTCACTTCCTGTTGAGGCATGTAGTGGCTCTGCCCATGTGACACCTGGCAGGGGGGATGGAGGCATTTCTGCGTGGGGGGTTATGTCAGAAGCTGGCGGACGGAGCTAACACTACTATGTAGTGTCATACATGATTGTCATTTGCTGTCTCTCTCTCCGGCAGCCAATCCCGTGGTCCTTCAGAGAATGGGTGGGGCCTCCCACACCTCCCTCTAGTTGTTGTTCTTCCCCATCCACCAGCCTGCCTGCTGTAACAATAAGTGATCCCGCTGCTAATTTCCCATTCCTTTCCACTGCCGGAGTCTATTTGATAGCCCACCGCCGCTTTGAATCCTCGTCACGGGGTCACCCCAGGCGCTGAGGGATTGTAACCATTTGCAGACAGGACAGGCCCTTTGAGTGCATGGCCAGCTCAGCGACTCGGCCCTGCCGCACCAGGACTCGGTGTGTTTAAAGTGCATTGTTTTTTTTCCCCACCGGGAAAACCAGAGATAAGCAAAGGACTGCAATGTGCGACAGCGGTGTACAGACATGCAAATGCTGTGTTTTTTTTCTTTTAACTTGCTCTTCATGTGTCATTCCATCGCTACACTGCATGTCCAGAAACTCGATTTTCTGCTTGTAAATAGTGTTTGTTTGAAGTGGAATTGTCTGCTTCAAATGTCTTATGTTTCTAAAATGAGTATGTACTAAAAAAACACAAAACGACAAAAAGAACAAACATTAGCGTTGTTTTCAGACAGAATAAGGCCAATACTTGTTTGTTCCTGTATTACTAGAAACACTTAGATTTTTTTTACGGTTATTATTAATTCTTATACTTGTTTAAAAGTAGTTTAAAATCATTGTACAGAAGCTCATCTTTACTGTTTGTTTGCAACAGACAAGTTGTAAAATAAATTACTTCTAATAAAATGTAGGTAACTGCAGTCGTTTGTGTCCTCATGTGCTGTGGGAGTGTGGGATACGATCCTTTGGCTACCCATGAAGACCCTGCTGTCCAGTGCTTTTGTTCCCTTGTTCCCTTCTGCCTCTTGTTTCTACACACCCACTATCTCTTGATTCTGGTCCATTAGAGGTGCAGATATTTGTGGACAGATTAGCATGTTGCTGATATCAGGTCTGATGCACCAAGGTTTTCCAAACCAGTGCACAGGATAATACGGCATGGATCCACTTTTTTGTTTTATCCCAGTTCCTAGCACCACTGTAAGGTATTTAGAGGTCCTGATTTCTTGGTTCATGTGTCCTGGGAACTGGGATAAAAAAAAATGCGGATCTGTCTAGTGTGCCCTGAGCACTGATTTGGGAAACACTAGTTCATCAGACCTCAAAATGCTATTCTGTCCACAAATATCTGCACCTCTAAGGGACACCTCTGTGAACACTGTGATAGACACCGTAATAAAGTAAAAAAGGTCATAATGTAAAACCTTTCAAAATGTACTTTTACATCTTTTAGATCAATGTTAAAGTTGACATCTACCATATTACCACCTGAGGTAGTTGAGGAGCTTTAAGGTCTCTGCTGCTATCCTGAAGACCTTCTACTCGGCTGCCATAGAGAGCATCCTGACCATGAACATCACATCGCGGTTCATGCTCTATCCAGGACCGGAAAGCCCTGCAGAGGGTGGTTAGAGCAGCTGGGTACTGCAGCAGATCTGCCTTGCCCTCCCTACAAGACATCTACACCAGCCGCTGCAGGAGCAGAGCAACAAAGATCTCCAAGGATCCATCCCACCCCAATAACTCTCTGTTTTGCCTGCTGAATTCAGGCAAACGCTTCCGCAGCCTTATGACCAGAACGCAAAGGTCAAGGAGGAGCTTTTTTCCGCAGGTCATAAGGCTCATAAAGCAGGAGAATAATCAATCCCTCTAGGTGCTACGTCACACTGTCATAATCGTTGGCGCCTCAGGCCTCTTGCACTTACACTGCACAGCAAAATACCTCTTACCTATGACTTACATATAGATTATGTACAGCTGAACATTTCATATATTTTTTTATCTTGTTATTTTTCCTTATGTTTTCTCTGTATTTTGTTATTATACACAGCCGCTCAGTGACCAAGGTCACATTCCACTACATGTTGTTACAACCGTGTACGTGACGGATAAACCTGTTGAATCTTGAATCTTTCTGGTCAAAGAAACAATGGACTGGTGAGGTCGTTCCGTTCTTTCCGTCCGTTGACCCAGTTTACGGAGCACTTCATATTTTTGCATCACGTCTATTCCACAGGGACTATGCTGTAACATGTTGCTGGCCGGAAAAACCAGTCGATCGAGTGAGTTGTGCAGGATATTCCAATAACAGCCGGTTGACAAGGTGATGCATGGCATTTTCTGCTGATGTCACCTCTCAGTTAAGATTTTGAGCTTTGATAAAGGGTAAAACAAATACAAAGGGATAAATAAAGTGATTGCTGCATGTCTTAATGAATGTCGCTACAAAGTGTCCCTAAACGTGTGCACAACCTTCATCTAGCGTATTTTGTTGTCTCTATACTGGTTTCGGGCCTAAATCTGCAACACTCTATCTGACAGCCGGCCCCAGGGGCTGTTAGGGTTAGATAATATAAGACGTCATAAAACACACGATCACGACCGTGTCGTTTTTACATTAAAAGTGACCAGCTTTATGCTACCATCCAGCATGATAATTAACTGAGCCTCTATGCCTGTGCTTAATATGAGCTCGGCTGACAGATCTGCGGGGGGGCCCAGCCCTATAGCGAAATCCCCGAGATCATCCCATAATCCTATTTGCTTTGTCGTGAGCCGAAACAACGCTACAGGCCACCTCCAACACACATGAGTTTCTTGGTAATCGGCCTCACAGTTATGGAAAGTAATGGTGGAGATTTCAGGTCCAGAGAGTACAAATCCTGACCAAGATTTTGTTTCAACCAACCAGTTGAGCATGAAGAGTCACAGTCACAGAGACTCAACTGGTTGGTTGCAATAAAATCTTGGTCAGGATTTGAACCTTCTGGACCTGAAATCTCCACCTCTAATAGAAAGTTAATGTGCATTCAGCCGTAAGGCACTAAAATGAGCAACAATGCTCTTTGTATAACATCGATCATAGCGTCCATCTGGCACATGGTGTTACAGCTCAGATTTAGAAGCCAGATACGCTATAGCCCCCCATTCAAATCTGGCCCTCGATTCCAAATCCAGGCCTTGCTTTCAAGTCTCCCAGGAAGTTAGCTCAATAATTTTTGGCTCTAATTGGCCAGAGGTTTCACACCTGGCTCTCAGGTAAAGGAAAGCTGGAAAAACAGCAGTGCTCAGCCCTTGAGGACCGTGATTTGAATAGTCCTGCCCTATAGACACCTGCAACACAGCCACTCCAGCCTGAACTGCAGGTTTTCCTAACTCTTCCCTCATTTTGTTGGACAGACTTATGTGAGAACTGATGGCTGCGATACGCAAAGCCGCCTGTGATACGTGGTTAAAATAAGTTTACATTCCCTTTCAACTGAATCCGCTTATCAAAATATTCCAGAAACAGTTTATGGTCCCACACCTGGTTGCAAAACGAGTAACGAAACATTGCATGCTTATTCTTTTAAATGTAGGCCTATTTAACTCATTCAATTAAAAAAAGTAAAGAAAACTAAATGCTTTAAAGCATTGCTTCATTGAATCTAAAAGTAAATTAACCTAATTGTGCTAAGATATATCTCCCGAATACATCAGGAATACGCTTCTTATTTCCGAGACGTTATGGCGCCGCCAGCTGGCAGGTAGAGAAATCGTTTACATAATAAACTGAAAGTAAAGTAATAAAAGAGAAAACAGGCGTCGCATACACACAGCTTCAAGCAGGAAATCGTGACAAGCAAATGAAGCTACGCTCTTTTTCCACGTATTGCTATAAAGAAGAGCAAAGAAGAAGAGCCACTTATTGACAAGTGTAACCAAAGCAGGAAATGAACCGATTGCGAGAAGAAGTGGAGGTAGACTCATTTTCTGCGTTCCGTTTTTTATGCTTGCAATTTATGCTACGTTGTGTGGCAAAGAGGATCAATATTCATAAATATGCATTATTGTTAGTACGGCAGTTTTGTAATTTCCTCGATCCGAAATGTTCCGAAATAATGAAAAAACATCTGCTTTATTACTTCCATTTATTCTAACTTTCATTCTCGCAAAGTCCATTTTGCACGACGTCCCGAGCGCCGGCTTTTTCCCGCTACCCAGACCACTTACCGACCCTGGAAACCTGGAAAATATGTGTTAAAAAATCTGTTACATCAGTCAGAAGTAACCGAAGCTATACTGCATCACAACGATGTTCAGATGATCTTCACATACCGCTACATCCACCTTAAACAACGTTAAATTTTATTCCAAGGCATAAACGTGGGCGTATTCCTTTGGCACCGCTTCTTTTGGCCTCTGATAAATTGCACCACTCCATGTATAACGATCGAAATACCCATAAATAACACAGGTCTGTCCATGTTGGACAGGACGCGATGGCGGAGGATTATCACTTTTCAGAGTTCAGCAGAGCCAGCAGGGGTATCAGAGAGGATCTGTGTATCCTGCGTTTGTGCGTCCAGCTTGTTTGTAGATGGTGGACAGCCGCTGCCGTGTTTTGCTTGCGTGTGTGTGTTAGTAATATTGTCCAAGCGTGTTTGACGTAAAATTGTTTAGAACCTGGCCATATTTACATTATATATTCGCTACAGTCAGAAAAAAGGGTACCAATTTGTACCCAGGCCCGTCGCGACAAGGCAGGCAAACCAAGCAATTGCTTGGGGCCCCGAGCTGGCCTGAGGCCCCAAGACAACGACTGGTTAAGAATAAAATGCAGCGACAAACTGTGTGAGCACCCTCCATGTCCATTTTGCTTGGGGCCCCCAAATTCCTTCAAACGGCCCTGTTTGTACCTTTGCTTGTCACTGTACCCTCAAGGGTAAATGTACCTTTTAAGGCACATAAATGGACTATCAGGAACACTGTGTACCTTTGGGGTTACATTAATGTTGTTTGTACTTTGGGGATATTCCTCAAAATTCATGTCTTGTACCTGAAATTAGACTAAAGGGTAATTTACCTACAACTAGGGTACAAATGGCAGACCCTTGAGGGTACAGCTGCAGTGACAAGCAAAGGTACAAATTGGTATTCTTTTCTGACAGTGTATGGTGCCCAGGTAGATCACTCTTTATGACAGAGAATGCTAAACATATTTTCGGCTACACAAACTCCACATCAAAGGCAGCACTTCATATCACATCACTAGCATGACAGACAGAATACAGGTCCAATCAGGTTTAAAAAGACTAACTTTAAAAGGTGTTTTCTATGCTGTTTGGTGGGTATGTTGTGGCCTGGTGTAGCTAATCAGCTGAATGTCTGGTATCTGCTTTTTTTGCATATTGTATAGTGTGTGTTTTCCAATACATGGGGTGCAATCACTTAACGCAGAACGTGACCTTTCTGTCATCCAGCTGGAGAAGAATGTTAGGCGATTCAGGGAGAAATTTCACGGGAAGATCGCCATCGACAAGGCAACCATACTCATGCGACGCTATGGCAACAACCATCGCGTGGTCACCATGGACATCATCTTAATGAAGGACAGAGGTAACGGGACGCAAGAGGCAGTCATTAGCATTAGCGTGCGCCATCTGGTAGGGGCACTGGGGTGATGTAATGCTCTGGGGATAGGGTGGGCGTTTTTATACGTCTGCAACTCATATAAGCTGGGCTGTGAATTTACCCTTTAGTCAGGTGAGTTGGTCTCTACCGTTAGACCCTTCATTAGCAGAGGTGGATAGTCCAGGTCTAGAGAGTACAAATCCAGACCAAGATTTTGTTTCAACCAGCAGTTGAGAACTCTATGACTGACTCTTTATACCAGGGGTCTCAAACTGCCGCCCCCCGGGCCATTTACGGCCCTCCCTCCCCCTCCCTCCGGCCCGCAACTGAATATAACGCAATCCGGCCCGCAAAATATTAATTAACAATATTTAATATTAATATTAATTATCATTTTTGTAGTTATTTTATAGCAATTTAAACTACTCATTCAATATACAAAAACAACACAAAC
>JAABNX020000052.1:16120589-16139447 GCA_015163995.2 Mormyrus lacerda | reverse complement strand
TTACTACCGATGGCGCCCCGTCTATGACAGGTAAAAAAAATGGACTGGTGGCGCTGGTGCAAAGAAAGTTAGAAGAGGAACATGCAGATCCAGCGGTTGTTCTTCATTACATTATACACCAACAGGCACTGTGCAGCAAATGCTTGAAATATGAACATGTCATGTCTGTTGTCCTAAAATGCATCAATTACATCAGGTCAAGGAGTTTACAGCACCACCAGTTTCGTGCCTTTTTAGAAGAAATTGAGGCAACATATGGCGATGTACTTTACTTCACTGAGGTGCGCTGGCTCAGCAGGGGAAATGTCTTGAAGAGAGTTTTTGAGCTAAGAACAGAGGTGAAGAGATTCATGGAAAATGGCAGAATGGATGTTCCTGAATTTGATGATCCTAAATGGGTCATGGACCTTGCATTCCTAGTGGACATCACACAGGAACTGAACATCCTTAACCTGAAGCTCCAGGGCCCTGGTCAGCTTATCACAGCAGCGTATGAAAGTGTGAAAGCCTTCTCCACAAAATTAAGATTGTGGAAAACTCAGCTTTCTGCAAAAAAACTCAGTCATTTCACAACATGCAGATCTCTTGTGGAGGAGGGCATAGCATTCAATGGTGATGAATATGCATCTGCTGTTGAAAACCTACTTCAGGAATTTGATAAGCTTTTTGCAGACTTCAAGGCACACCGTGACACTTTCCAGCTGTTTGCAGACCCCTTCTCAGCTGATGTGGAGAGTGTCCCAAATTTGTTGCAAATGGAACTTATTGACTTGCAGTGCAACAGTGAGCTAAAAACTAAATTCAGAGAGGCACAGGGAAATGCAGACAAGACTGCACAGTTTTTGAGAGAATTACCTCCACGCTTCCCAGAGCTGTCCAAAGTGTTCAGTCGGTTAATGTGCCTTTTTGGAAGCACATATCTGTGTGAGAAGCTTTTCTCAGCTATGAACTTTAACAAATGCAAGTTCAGGTCCAGGCTTAGTGATGCTCATCTTGAAGCTGTACTAAGGGTTTCAACTGTGAACACCATCAGGGCCAATGTGGCGCCGTTGTGTGAGCGAAAGCACTGCCAGGTGTCTGGCAAGAAATAGCATAGTTTGCAAATGTATTGCGTTTGTTCAGTGTAAGGTTGTTTGTTCAGAATAGTTTTGATAAGTAACTTAAGTTAAAATAAAGTAGGTAACTTAATTAAAAAGTAAAAAATATATAACATAATACACAGACACTGTTTATATTTTTGTTAAGTATAACAGAAATATGTTAGTAATGTAATGTAAAAGAAAGTTAACAACTCAGCAATTAAAGTAAATTTCCAGAAATGTTGTGCTTGAATGGTAAAATGGCCCTCCTATGAAATATCAGTCACAGCAATGGCCCCCAGCCAATTTGAGTTTGAGACCCCTGCTTTATACTGAAACAAAATCTTGGTCTGGGTTTGTACTCTCTGGACCTGAATTCTCCACCTCTGTTCATCAGAAATATCCACCTGCAGGACCAGAGAGGAGTTACTTTGGTTATAATTGGTAAAAAAAAGTAAAGTAATTTAAAAAGATTGGTATAAGTTCTGAGATGTATAAGTCCTTATTTTTAACAACCCCAATACTGCTGCATCTGGCACCAGGAAAATGACTGATTACAAACCAAACAGCAGCCCTTTTTCCTTCTGATACAGTATCTCCCTCACAGATCAACTCAACTCATCCTTTGGACTTTTAAGATATGAGATGTTGTTCCATGGTGATGTCACTGATATGGACTATGCACTTTAATGATGTGATGCAATGTGCATTTTACTAGCTCACATGGTTTTTTCCTGTTTCAAATTGTTTATGCCATTTTAAACTGCTAAGTTCAATGGTTTGTTTCAAACTGAATTTCGTTGTATATTAAAATGCAATAACAATAGAGGATCAATCTCTATCTATTAAGGGAAAGACCATAAAATCGGTGATGTGAATTTGCAAACCTCCTATCTGTGATTTGTCCCCCACACTGGCACAGACCTGGATGACGAGGACCGGGAAAATCTGCAGAACGACGAGGTGGCCAAGGTAATGCTGCACAGGGAATTTTTTGTATTTTTGAGTGTTTCACTGAGACAGCAGGTCTTTCTTCAATGAATGTCTTTAGTATGCTGGATTAGTGAAGTCTGTGCTCCAGTCTTGAGGTAATTTGTCATCCTAGATGAAACACTCCAGCTAGCAGGACTAATCTCCATCCTCATCCCTTTACTCTGCCCAATGCAGTTGAACCTGAATCATTTGTACATAAAAAATAACTTGATTGGTTAACGCAGGATTTCAGAGGGGCCTCATTTTGCGTTACCTAGAGGCCTCAGGTCCTATTGCATCCCCTAGCCAATGATTTCTGACCTCCGTCTCCTTCAGAACGTTGTTGAGAGACTCGAGGCTGAAGAGCAGGCTGGAGGTCAAGACCAACCACAGCCACGGCAACCGCGGGTATGTCAGAATCACCCCATTTTTCCTTATAAACAAGCTTATCTTAGTCCATACCGAAACCAAGTGTTTGCCAAGAGTAACAATGGCGAAAACAGCTACAGCCGAAATAAAAGGGCATTATAGGGTTTCAAAAGGGCAGAACATTTCCAGAACTTAAGCTGGGGAACTTTGAAAATATTGCAAGTCGGAAACTTTCCTTGGAAATTAATAGGAATATGTGGGAATTAATGAGAAAATTCCCAGAATTTTGCAGTCCTAATTATCACTCAGTGGAATATTCAGCGTCTTGCTAAAAAATATGTTTGTTAATCATTTTATCGGTTATTAATTAATGCAGACCCCCCCCACACTAGATTTGGGTCAGTTTTTGGATGGTTAGCCTAGCAGCACTTATAGCTGGTCGGCTCCTAATAAGGAAATTCTGGAGTCTCCTGCATTTATAGTGATGACCGGAAAAGCAGACATGTGAGTGGATGAGGAACAGTCATGTGACCAGTGTAAAAAAAGTGTGTTCATTCTTTCGCTGCTTCAGTTTTATTTGAACACAGAATAACCACACCTGTGGTTCCACGTGCAAATAAGCTGCTGGTTAAAGCGGCCAGGAACCTGCAGGACGCTGGATTATGAAGAATAATGAAGCCTCTCCTGTTACCGTCACTTTTACCTTCGATATTTCTTTCCTTGCTACAGCCCCGACCCAGGAGAGCGCCTCGAGATGACCGCGATATTAACGTAAGAAAATCCTAATAAGAGAAAAATAGTGATTGAGTCACACTCATTTATGGGCATTAAGGAATGATGAGAGTAAATGAGTGTGGGAGATATATCAGAGAGAAAAAAGACTTGACTGGATTTAAGCTTTGTCCAGGATAAGTGAAGCCCGCTGAGCAGCTGCCTCTGCCCTTCAGGATGTGGCTGAGCAGCTCCGGACTCTCCCTCTGACGCAAGAAAACCTGCGCATGTTTGACAACGCGCATCGCGACATCATGCCCTCGGATCTGTGCCAGTTCGCGTGCCAGGTGTGTGACTTGGATTGGTGGCGCCATGTTCCCGAAAGGAAGAAGGTACGGTTTCCCCCCCCCCTCTCTCCCAAACAAACGTCTGTGCATTCGATGCCGCGTTCGCGATGAGCACCTGTAGGTTTCAGGTCTTCCTCAGTAACAAGCATCTTTCACAGGTGTCTCGCTGTCGTAGGTGTAAGAGGAAATATGACCCAGTGCCAATGGGCAAGATGTGGGGCCTCGCTGAGTTCCACTGCAGCAACTGCGGGCGCAGCTTCAGGTGGGGTCCGTCATGCACCCCCCTCCCCCCCAATCATGTCCCAAACATTCCAACATCGGTCCTTCTGAAGTTGGCTGAAAGAGTGAGGATGGTACGGTATGTAACTGCTAGCCTCTGGTGTCGCTCCACTCCACATTCTCTTCAGAGGCTTTGGCCGCATGGACTTGGGGTCCCCTTGCTACACGTGCCGCTCTCTAGTCACCCCGATGCGAATTCTGCCTCCCAGCCGAAGATACGTAGGACTGGGCTTCAGGAGGACGAACCAGCACAGCTGCTTGGCTGAGGACTGCTTCAACAGACAAGGTAAGGCAGCGCTTCCCAGCCCAGTCCTCAGGGACCCCAGACAGTCCACATTTTTGCTCCCTCTCAGCTCCCAGCCAATCAAGAGCATCAAACACCTGGTACAAGTGTTGGGGGCTGGGAGGGAGCAAAAATGTGGGCTGGGAGGGAGCAAAAATGTGGCCCAAGGCTACAGTCAAGTCGTGTTTTTTGCTTACTAAGGGTCCTAACTGAGTGAAATTACCCAGAAATGTCTAAGTGGCAGCCATAATGAGAGCTGTCTGAATTCTCTAAATGCGAAGGAAAAGCGTTTCAGCGCTTCCTTTATCTCTTTTAGCACAGGATACACTGGACCATCCTTTGCAGAGATAATGCCGTCCCACAATTCCTTGCAGCAGCAGAATTTAAAGCAACTCACCATTAACTCAAATCATAACAGATCATGTTCAAAATAAATAAAACAGAAATCTGGCTTTCATGAAAAAAGGGATGTGAGACCTTATCAAATGATGTTTTTCATTCAACGTGTTTGAAACTGAAGAATGATGATATATCATGAATTTATTGGACTAACATTCCTATGTTGAATAATTAATTTTAAATTTTTAATGTTTTATTTTTTGGGATGCATGACGATATATGTGTGGACAGGAAGGTGAACGAGAGCAATTTGACAATCATTTAGTTTCAGTTCTATGACTGATAGCCTATATTCCTTTCAAAATTTCTATACTGTCTTGTCCACGCTTATACAGTCTGTGAAAAACAACGTGGTAAGAACCAGGGGCGTAAATTATACGGGGATGGGGGGGTAGTCACTGCCCAATAATCAAAACCAGCCCCTGGAGACCACAACCCCCCCCCCCCCAAACTCAACCCAAAATGATGCCCTTGGAGCAAATAGGTTGAAGATGCACTTTTTGTAGTTTATTTTCTGAACATTGTAGTTTCACTCAGTGGACCCACATCAATAATTGTGTAGCCTTGCGTAACTTTTCCATCGAGGTTGAGGAATAGTGGTTAGGAAAAGCCCCGTACGAGTACATGTTCTATCAGATATCTGTTTTTCATTTAAAAATTGTTGGTAGTCCTTCCTACTGTGGATTTTTGAAACCTGTCATTTGGAACCCGGTCACTCACTAGGGAATCCAAGACTTGAGATGGGAAAGAAGTTGCTGATAATAGCCAGCAGGTGTCTCTCAAAGAAATTCACCGTGTTCTGCGTGACCTAAAGCTCAATTTTTACATTCTTTATGATTAATTAAAATATCTTAAGATTCAGAGTGAGGTGAATCCATCTAATCTTGTCTCTCCTCAACTTCACCAGAACCCCACGTCCCGGGAACGGAGTGCGTCCACCCGCGCAGCCGTACATTGAACCGAAAGCCACGTGTCGTGAACCCCAGCGACGTGCACATCAGCTCAGGCTCGACAGTGAACACCTGTTTGAGCCAGGGTAGCCTGATGGACCTGTACGATATCCTTCTGGAGGACATCAAAGAGGAACCGCAAGGCGAGGAGGAGAGCGGCTCGGGCGGCCCGAGCGGCTCGGAGTCGCGCAACAGCTCCAGCAGCAGCAGCAGCCAAGACTAGCAGAGCCATTTTGAGAGAGCACATGGATCCGTGCAAAGCCCATACCACTAAATTGCTAATTTCTCACATATGCGGACCAAGATTCCAAAATTGTTAACTACACAGCAATAAATATTGGGTTGTACTTAAATAACCGTGTCAGCACTGTGTGCTAAGGCTGAGTATTGGCGATGATAATGGCGATGCGATAGTTGTCATGATACAGGGGTCACAATTCAATAGTTGATACTTTTTTAAAAAGCTGGTTCAAGGAAAATTATCGTAATATAAAGAACATGCCACCAAATTAAACGTCATGGTTCTTGTCGACCTTAATGCAATTAGAACAGTAGGATCAGTGCCTGCATTTTTAACAGTTCCTGTAACATTCCAACATCATAGCACTACTTTTGTGGAATGTGAGCAAATTTCAGTAAAAAAAAAAAAAAAAGGGCTTGCAAGACACTTGACACTTTATAAGCGGTATGGCTCTTGTTGACCTCCTCAGCACCTTTTTTTATTGTGGAAGCCAATATAAGCCCACATTTCAGCTCTGAACGCTTTGAGAGCCGGTTTTAGATTCAGTCATTGGTTGTAAGGTTACTAGTCAGCTAGGTTTGCTAATGCTAAGTTGCGCTCCAATTGAGCTCGGAATCTACGAGTTCCTAGTCTCATAAAAAAAAAGTCATACAGGATAACGATGAGGGCTTTGTCGTTATAGTTCAGTACAATAGAATTGTGTTGACATCTCTTCTTGCGTAACGATTACAACAGAAATGGACAATACACTATCACTTCGGTGAGCTGGCCATTTGCCTGCATATCAGTTTGTGTCCGTGACTTAGCCGTATTTGCTATATACTTCAAACAACGTCCAAACGGCAACACTCACGGTTATATTCTTAACGAAACACAGGCATTCCACAGCAAACATTACATGGTAATAACATTAACCACTCACAGAAATACACATTAATTTATACTCTTTAAAGTACAGTGCTGTGCAAAGCATTCTGTTAACTGCATATTTCTTTTGGTTTCGCTGCGCATGACTGCAGCGTCATATTTATGTCTTCCAATCAAGGACAGTGGGTGACATCAGAAGAAACTTAAAAAGTTCACCTCGGGAACCCTGCACAGAAACGGTGATCACCGTGATGATTACATGTTATACAACACCGTTTTTTTTCTGAGGTAGGCTTATACAGCTAGATTAAACATCTGACTGTGTTTATGTTAAGTTAAAGTTAAAACAGGGTTGCCCAGTTCATTGAAGTTCATTGTTAAAAAAAATAAAGTTAATGATTTATAATTTTTCAAATGTCAGCCTGCACAGCGGGTAAATAAACCAGTATTACCAGTTTATTTGTTTTATGAATTCCAAAAGCTCTTACTGCCCCCAGAACAATGTTAAGCGGGTCCTGTTTGTGAGGCTAGTAATGTAAATATTACTCAGTGAGTGAGAACGACTTCAGCCAAATTGGAGTATAGCCTGTTAAAATAATATATCCGCTACATATTTAATTTCAGCATCTGTGTCTGTATTACAAGAGACGCCTTAAGCAAGAGAAGCCTTAAGCTGCTTCCTGTCCTCAGAAAAGCCACTCTTGCACAGCTTAAACACCAGACTAGAACCATCGCTCTGATTGTTTTACTAGCTACACAAACTTGCACCTGATCCACTAAATCCAGTTCAGTCAAAATATCTCCAGCCTTCCCAGCGACACTCCTGAGTGCAAAACAGTCAAACCTTTTTCATCTGTAAAAGGGTTTTTAAGCAGACTAACTGTACCATTGGTCAATCTTCGGTGAGGCCCACATGAATTCCACTCGGTAAACTGTGGCTCTAAACTGAGGTGAATTTTACAGTGGGGCAAGGAGAAGGAGAGAAAGGAGTGATGGTTCATGGAGCAGGTCCAGCAAACAGAGGGACTGTATTAACTGAATATAACAGAAAAGGGGAACCACAAAATAAAGGGGCCTCGAGGGGTCAAAAATAAAACTGGACAAATAAGAACTAACTAAAGAGTAACCATGCAGTAACACCCTAAGAAAACAGGAAACTGGGAGGCAGCCTGGGAGACAACCCACAGCTACCAACACAGAATAACAACAATGGCTGACAAACAAACAGGGGCAGGCACTTAGATCGTCATGGATGACAAGGCTAACAAGAGGCTGGTGAGGACCATAACAAAATCGATCAATCGGTACAGGCGTGGAACAAGAAACAAGTGGAATACATCACAAATAACTAGCACAAGAAGCGGGAACACTACCAAACACAGAAGCTAACAACACTAGGGAACAACTAGGAACAAAATTACAAGCAGAACAAAATAAGGCACAAGCAGGGTAAACCAAAACATGGACACTAAGGTAAACCATAACTGACACTAAGGAAAATCGAATTATGACTTACCCAACTGATGACTGGAGGAATACAAGCTGAGCTGCATGTTCAGCTAGGCAGCAGCTCCGGGATCAGGGAAACATCACAAGGGCTACAAGACAGAGAGGGGAGAAGCAGGATGACCAGTGACGCCCGCTGGCCAAAAAGGCACAAAACACATGGCACATGGTTAGCCTGACAGTAAATGCATCCTGACAGCCCAACATCTCCATGTAATAAATTGGAAAGATACTGCATAAAGCGCATGACTCTGAACTGCTCAGCACCTTTGAAGAAAAGTATTTTAAATCAGGACTACTTAGGATAATTTAAGTTAAGCTCAGTATACGTGCTTCTAAGACAGATGGCAATTATTTCGAGGTAACGCCACATGACACCCAAACAGCTGATATTCTAACTCTACCCTTTAGCAGTCAAGTGATCTGCATGATCTGCTTCTTTATATAACTGTCGAATATATGCCTGTATGTCAGGGTTGATGTGTATGCTCAGTTTTCAACTAGCGGTAGATGCCACTATTTACAGTTAACCAATAGTTTGGAAGGAGATATTACTTTTTTATTTATCAGAATTGTAATCATTTAACAGACATTTTTAAAGGTTGCAGTGATAATCTGCCTTTTTGTAGATTTCATATAAAAAAATTTATTACAATAATAAATGTATAATTGATTTTCTATCAATTAAATTTTAGATATGATTCTATATAAAGATTTAATAACTTCTTAGAAACGTTTACTGCCAGCCAACAAAAACACTAACCTTTCTTCAATCGGTCTCAAAAAACGTGTATTTCAGAAGTACCTGCTAGCCTAATTAAACAATCGCCATGGCAACTACATGGCTGTTGTCAAGTTCGCTGCAGGCAAGGAAGCGAATGGAGCCGGACGGACAGGCTAAACGGGGTTTAATTCGGAAGCACGGCCGACAGGCACGAACATCACTAGACAATACACAATGACTGATCTGACATACTGGGGAAAGACGCGGACTAAATACACCAGCTAAACAGGGATTAACAGGACACAGGTGAGCACGATCAGGGCATCACACGAGGAAATGAGGTGGGCGTGGCACACGGGAGGATCGTACGGAGCGGATCATGACAGCTGTATTATATTTCATGGGAGGCAGGCATCAGTTTTAAATATGGTAATTCCCCCTACTTTGGGTGTGATCCATTGTCTGAGCACAGAATAGAAAACAGAAATAAACAGCACAATGGAGAAAACCACCTTAAGCAAATGCGCCCTCAGTCACAAGTGCTGTTCAGCTATCGTGTATCACACAGCCTTTCCTGGGGCTGGGAAGAGGCGCACAGAAGACAGTCAGCACCCACTTCTCATGTGTTTTAGTACCGTATATATATTCCTCCTTTGGGGGCAGTAGGAAATGAATACCGCTAAACCCAACAATTCTAAGTTTACTTAACTAACATATGATTGCTGTCAAATATTTCTGCGTGTCAAAGGCAGATCTAAGGCATGTAAATACGTGCCCCCCCCCCCACACCATAGTAATAAAAACGAAATATGGACTATTTTGTTTTCAAAGACAGACTATAGAATTAATTAATATAGACTATATAGACAGACTATAGAATTAATTAATCAATTAATATTTTATGCTGGTGCCACTGGTCAGCGTTTTATTATTATTATTATTATTAGTAATTGTGTTTCTGGTATAAAATTGTCATGCCTCAGATTCAGAGCTTTCAGGTTAATACCTCTTTATTGGCTTTTGCATAGACAGTCAGACACAGAACACCCCAACCCTGGCCATCCATCCATCCATCCATCCATCCATCTGCCCATCGTGCCAGGTCTTGAAGATAGCTCTCTGCAGGAAATGAAGAACCAGTGAGACCAGTGACTGCTGACTGAATGGGCGGCTCCCAGGAGACATGCGTAAGACTGAATCCAGGAACGGGACACCAGCTAACCAAGACCAGAAACTCAAGGCAAGATGCTGGTCAACAAGAAGAACGGACCCTGAAACACGACACCGAGACCCAAAACCACAAAGCCAGTGATCATACTGGCAGCTGACAAAAACACAGGAGAAAGACAAACTCCATGAAGCCCCACAAACAAGCCTCTGAATCAAATATCACTTTGAAGTCTACAAACCAAGAGCAATGAAGATGGAGAGACCCACAGCAGGGGCTCACTGCTCAGTTTACACAAACCAAGAATACAGAACAGGCTCAAATACCCATTTACTACTCAGAAACAAGGTGACAATGTGACATGGAATAATCTCTGTTAAGGATTTCAGATCTTAAAAACATATACAAAACAAAGCATTGTTTTAAAAACAATTATATTTATTGTGATAATCATGTACTTTATTAACATCTGCTGTATTCAAATCCTTAGTATTGTAATGATCTATGATCCAATTTTTAATGTGAGTGTTGCTATAAGCCACTGTGTTTGGTAAAGGAAGGTTGCAAAAGTATTGTGCAATCACCACGTGCGGCCATCTTGGTGCATTTTCAGTCACAGCAATGGAGTACTCCAAGCCCGTGAATACAAGCAAGTCGGGTCAAGTAGGGCTTTATTGTCACACCAGTCAAATTCAGCATGTTGGTCAAACGCTGGTCGATTTATTTTATCCCTGTGTGTATGGCTTTCATTTGGCAGAAGGGACTGAGATGTTTCCTTCTGCATTGTGCTCCTGATGCTGTCAGAATCTTCACACTGCTGTACCCAGTTCAGTTGGTGTTGTGTCTGGCTGTTTTTTTTTTTTTTTTTTTTTTGATAGGTTTCCACGTTGTATTTTTAACACCAAACAATAATTTCAATTTAAAACAATAACCCCACTTCTCATAAATTGGTCACAACTATAAACAGAATGGGGATCTGTTAATACTATGTAGTAGGGTTAGCGTGTCATCAGAAACTAAGCCAGCAAGGTTCAGTACTGTTACCTACAGAAAAGAAAACATAGAAATACTAGTAATTTTAGCATTATTTTTTACCATTGGCAAGTCATTTCCACAGACTGTGCCCGTTAAGGTTTTCCTCAGTGAGTCGACCTTTGAGATACTGTGTAACCATGCTGTTCATGGTTGTGAATGTAATTGGCACAAATTCTGGTGGAGTCTGGAAGACTAAGTGAAGGCAGTGTCAGGAGGAGGTGGACGGTGCCCAGAATTTGTGTTTCGATACTGATATTAATATTGCTACAGGCAATTTCGTCGGTACCGTTACTACACCGATTTCAGCTTCAATTATAGAACATCAAATACATCGACTTATTCGTAAATTAGCTTTTCAATGTAAGAAACACACATACGTTTTAAAAATGCAACAAAATGACAATACAATATCACTCTTATAAAGAACCGTAGGCATAATTTACCAACAACAAGCTATAAATTGAAAACCAAATTCTACAGTAAATTTTTACTAACACTTGTTTTGACATTTTTGTATTTAATGCTTAAATATTTGGTACGCAGCTTCGGGTGGATGTTTCTTAAATGTTTAAAACGTTAGTAACATCACGTGATAACTTTTAGTTACAAACATTGCCTTTCTCGAGTTTGTTGATGTAAAGAGCGGCCAAATTATGCTCCTTTTTTCCATCTCTGGTCAAACTATCAGTACCAACGAGCGAGGATTTATAATTTATAATCCAACACCTGCACACTACGTCCGTGGTCTCCGCTGAAGTTGGCTTAAGCAATTTCTACCCGACAGTGATAGCGTCTGCTGCACAGGCAATGAATAATGGTATTAAAAACTATTCATACATTAACTCATTTTCTTTGATTCTTTGAAACAACAAGATCATTTAAGTTCTAATCACAATAAATTGCCAGTTGCGGCATCAATTATGTCTGACTTGTCATTCTGGCAAGAACGCAATCAGTATTTCTGTGTTTTTTCAAAGATTGAAGTGTAAAGTTAAAAGTTATTTTATAGGCTAAATCTTAGAGACCGACGATATTTCAGTTATGAAAAAATGTATCATAAATCTGTAAAAATAATTCTCACCAATGGTTTATTTCAAGGCTCTTGCTTGCAAATATATAAAACTAAAGCATCCATTAGTTTTCGTAATGAGTCAGTGGATTTAGGGTGTGCCAACTTGTTTCAAGACAAGTGCGGGATATAAAACTGGATCGTTGTGTAACTTCTGGATGCTCTATCAGACTCCAAAAGACCTTACACAATGTAAGTAGTTTGTCGATCCAGTGCCTGCGTTTATTTATAATTTATGTAACTAATCTAGATTCTCCTTGATTAGTCGCAGAACATACTTGTTGCAGATTATGCTATATATCACATATCTATTGAATAGACGGACATGTTAATTATTTAAGATTTATTTAGGCTATAAATCTCTTGTGTTCCTCATCTGCAGAAGCTATTAGGGAAAAATACATCCTTTGTGAAACAGACTGGGGTAATCTGTGTAGCCTTTGTATGAAACAAAAATGTATGGTGCCTCATTCTACAATCTGCAAAGTTACCTTAACGTCTCCGTTATATCAACTTGAACGCCGTTGTGCTGGTGGATGCTAAATCTTTGATGTATGAGATTAACATCAGTGTTGCCAACTTTGGTCAGCTGGCTGGCGTGAGATTTTCAGTTCGAGACAAGTTTGCACGCTCATTTACATGTATCTAACAGTTTAATTATCGTATAAATAATCTGCAAGCCTTGCAAACTACCCCAACGCTTTTGATGTAACTAATTTTAGGTTTGTAGTGGAACGATATAGATTTGCCGCTTTAGTTTCACGCCAGATGTGTGAGAGTTGGCAACAACGGATTGATGTTTATTATCCACGAATGGGGGAAGAAAGGAACGTGAGATGCCGCACCGATCCGCGTAGTTAGCTGAAAGACGAAGCTATCAATTTACCGGTCAGTCTACATTCCTGTCCTCACCTATAGTCACGAGCTTTGGGTCAGCGAAGGAATGAGATCATGGATACAAGCAGCGGAACACAGCTTCCTTCGCAGGGTGCCTTAGGGATCGGGTGGGGAGCTCAGACATTCGGAAGAGATTCAAAGTAAAACCAACGCTCCTCCCCACGGAGCCAGCTGAGATTGCTCTGGCATCTCTGTAGGATGATTTGGGCATGTCCAACCAGGGTAAGACCCCAGGGCGCCGCAGTATCCCTTTGGAGGAGCTGGAGGTGGTGACTGGGGAGCAGAAGATTTGGGCATCTCTGCTTAGACTGCTGCCCTTCATGGAAGATGGATGGGTAGATGTTTCCAAGTGGCCTTACGCATGTGTTTCTCCTGATCATGTTTCAGGGTTTATCTAGCAGGATTGGTGGTGCTGTTGTCGGCTGCAGTGGTCGTAGCAAGAGTAGGGTAAGACTCACCATGATCATCACGTACAGTAAAGCTAATATTGACCATTTGGTGTGGTTGGCACGGCCTGGAGGTAACCAGTATGTCACTGGTTTGCGTTGACTTATCTGTGTCATTCATTCCAGTAATTCCAGCGATTCCAGCTTCTGCACTGAAACCAAGGAATGCCTGTTGTTTGATCTAGTGTGCAAGACCTCAGATTTTGAGGTAAGTGTTTTGAGGAAGACAAGTGTATTATGGGACGTTTTCCACTCATTCTTGGTAGAATGCATTGGCAAGCTTTGTTCCTGAAGACATCCTTACTGAAGATGTTTCTGCTACTCTTTTTTTGTTGGATGTTCTGCTCTGTCGCATTTACCGTGGCCTGACTGTGATCTTTAGGGTGCCCATCATCACTTGATGTGGCCTCTTTCTTGTAACTAATTCCATGCTGAAACACTCAAAGATGCGGTGCCGTGTTTATGTGCGTAGGTACATGCGTTGTTTTGAAGGTATATCGCTTTGGTGCATGACTTACCATAAGATGGATTCTGGGCAATGTATAATGAGGCTGAGTCCTCCCAGGTCCGTCACTACAGCTCAGCCAGGTGGGTGTCGACAGATGTGAAGTCCCACTTGCTGGATATAGCTCAAGTTACAGGCTTCTTAAGACTCTACAAGTACATCAACGGCGCTAATGTGGATGGTGAGGCCACACCTTCCTGATGTTATTTCATCCATCTACCTGTCAGCGCCCATCTTATTATTCTCACATCTCCTGGCAGGTGTCAAGATTGACATGGCAGCTCCAGTAATCGTGAAAGTGGAGGAGGATACGAGTTTTTGGGAGTCTACCCTCTTCACCGTCAACTTCCTTTTGTCCTCGGCCTTCCAGGGGAACGCTTCTGCACCCACAGACTCCACGGTGACATTGCTGTCTGCAGCTTCTTCTGATATAGTGGTTCTCAAACTATGGTATACATACCACTAGTACACGCTCCCTCTAGTGGTGGGCATAGGTATGTCCTTTTTAACAGTGAAAAAGATGTGCTGGGAGCCTGATACTACTTCAAGAGGTCCGTGGTGTGAAGAATTTGAGAAGCACTGTTCTATTATGAATTGAATATCTCTAGAATATATGGAATATTCCCATTCATACTTGCTGTTATAATTCAGATTAGCTTCTGCTCTCTACTCGGCTCAGGTTTACTTCACAGACACGCCAGACATGAAGGTGTATGTGAGAGACTACGGCGGCTTGATGATGTCTATAACAGACGCCATCAACAGGAAACAGCTGGCTAAAAACCTGAAGGAAGTCAACGCTTCATATGTGGAGGAGTTCCACTATGCTGTGGGGTATGACAGGTATACAGCGGGTCTCAGGTGCTGTGGGTGTCATGCATCCTCTGCTTATTTCCTGTGGTTGACCTCACTTCTTCTGTGTCAGTCGCATGTATTTTAGAGAGAATCTATTGGTATGTCTGTGTGAACCGCTAAGGCTAATCCGTAGTCATCGTCGCGCGTCGCCAGATCCTGTACGGTAATGATTTATGTCTTTCACAGCCGCACAAAGATCCTGAACAGACGCAACGAGGTGTGGTACGTGGTTAAAGGTGACCCTGTGTGTTCTGAGCCAGATGGGACCCAAAACGGCACCAGATAGCCATGAGATCCCGCAAGCTGAGGGCTTCAGACGGGGTCTTCTGAAGAGAATTTGGGGAGGGGTGTGGTAGATAGTAACAAGGAAGATGGAGCCTCAAATGTTCAAGTCACTCATCTGCAGTAACGTAGTTGTCAGTGTAGAAAATCCTGCTGCTCATGTTCATACCTGTGCATGCAGTTTATGGTGGTGCAGTATCCTGATTTAGAATAAACATGCATTTTATTAGCTTTATAAATATTCCCGACTTGAATGTGATGTCTTGGATACTGTGAATAAATCAAAACTTCTGCAGTATCATTTAGTTGTGTGTACCTTAAGATGTTAAAGGACTGAACATAGGTGGCCAACGGGCCTGTGTTCAGTTACAGTTATGGGGACATGTCTAGACTGCTGGAAGAGCTGAATTGTGAGTTGAAATCAGATGTTGATGTGCAAGAACCATGTATTTATTTTCAGGTTGAATTTGTGTGGTCGACAGGGTTGTTTCTGGTCCTGAAGGTTAGGATGGATGGAATCCTGTGGAGGGGGGGGGGGGGCAAAGTAATGTCACTGTTATAGAATGATCCCTAACCTGATTTCTCCAGACACTGGCTGGCCTATCTTCCTCAACTGTACCTTTGGATTAAAGCGTCAGCTAACTAAGAGAAGTGGATTGAATGTAGCAAATCCAGAAAACAGCCAGTGCAATTATGGCAACACGCCTAAATGCATTTGGTGACACTTACGGTGACCCAGACATCGATACTCCAGCCATCGTGTACCGGCTGTCTTTGATCCCATGGAAATGTGACCAGTCTGGGGTTAAACCATCTGAACACGATTCATGCTCTATCAGCATCAATGCCGCCCCGCCACCTCCTTCAAAACGGGATAACCCTCACAAAGAATTTTTCTTTTTGGACCAAAGGCCTTAAAAAGTCAATTTTACAACTAAATGATAATTTTCAGATGTTTCATATATATGATACTTACACTGAAATTCAACATAGAAAGCAGTGAAGTAAATAGCCAATGTGTGTAGAAAATGATTAAGCTATTTGACTTAATGTATTCTTCACCGGGCACGCGGAGAGGGGGGTGCTTAAGCACCTGCCCCCATTGATCGAAATATTAAGAAGTGCTTCCCTTTAAAGCCCCCCGCCAATACCTTTTACCGTCAACCTACCCCTCAAAAAGTCTCTACACGCCCCCGTTCTTCACTGCATATAATAGGGCTGTGTGTGTTTACTGTGCCTATTAGTCGACGATTTTGTTAAGTAAACAATTTTGATCCTCTACAAAACTAACAGAATTCTCTCTTGAAGCAAAACACGACAAAGACGCAGCTACCTTATATGGGATTATTACGAGAAGAGCGAGTTGCTTGAGAACTTTGCGACATCTTCTGGCCAGTTTATGAATAACCGGTGCGATGGCCAACAAAACTTTTAAGTTTCAAACTCCTATTAAACGCTGCCTACAGCGATCTGAATAAAGGCTGGCAGTACTCCAAAAAACCGATCCAGGTGAATCTAAGCTTTCACTTTGATTAGCTCAGTGTATTTATAGCCCAATTTGAAACGTAATTTAAGTATTTCTTACTTGTGCCTCAATATCTGAAAAGCAATTGAAGCCTCTCTCAAAGACTTTAAGTACTCTCCTCTAAACCTCATCCTCATTAATTAATATAAGTGGAGAATTTGTCATATCGGTACCTTTTTGAGTTTCTGGTGACAGGCATGTGGCTGCGAAACAAGGAGGAGATGTCATCAACCACCCTTGGACTGCAATATCTCCCATGACGTGAATCACTGCGATATTGTGCTCTTACTGCAAGTTAAACATGTGAGAAAGTTGGAAATGAAGTACCTGAATGTGATTAAACATAGAACTACCTTTGAAATATAATGCGTCCCCATCACCACCAGTCGAATATGCACATATGCCAATTAACTGAAGTAGCTGCATTACATCCAAAAAAAATTACTTGTTAATGTGGATGGCGAAAATGTATTCACCCGGCAAATGAAAGTGAGCCATTTCATAACGAACCTTCAAATAACGATACAACTTTTCATGCAATAGTAAAAGTACAATAAAACCACGTCGCCCATTCAAATTTCGGTGATAACAGGATTCGGACGCGGGTCCCGGTGTCGTTTATCTTATCAGTGAGCTCAGATCAGCTCAAACTCGCTGTTTTAACATCTAGGCAGGGATTGCAGGTGGACCATCGGAGCAGTGCCCGGGTAGGAGTGTCGGCCAGGTAGCGTTTTATTACTCTCGCCGTGGACCAAAGTCCGATGAAGGTGCTCTGCCGGTTCTGGGTCTTTGCCGTTCTCGCTTTCCGTCCTTCCCTTTACCCCCATTCCATCGGGCTCGGTCCGCCGTGGTGCCCACAGAAGGGCTCGGGGTGACGGCGGCCTTATCACCCTTTTGTTCTCCACCAAGATGAGTGAGTTTCAAGCGGACCGACAGCAAACCACGGCGATACACCTCGCGGATTATCCGACGGACCCGATGTCCAAAGAGGGAACCTCCACGTGTAAGTAGTCTGAAGATCACGTCCTTTAACCCGGGAAGACACGATATGGTGCATAAGTTGAAACAATCGAACTTCTTTTCATTACCTTTCTCAACATATACTGTAATGCTTGCATCCGTTTGGGGTGGCGACCTCACATTGCCGTGAAAGGGGGAGACACCGGGCCGCCAACTCTCACGCATCAGACTCTCACGCACACACTCATCTTACGGATAATCTATATTATTCCATTATAAACCTAACATTAATTACATAAAGGAGTTGGGGTAGTTTGCAGAATCTACGGACTATTTACAGGGTAATAAAACTGTTATATGCATGTAAATGAGTGTGCAGACCTACCTCTAATTGAAATCGTTGCTAATACTCTAAGATTTCATCTGATTACCATGATCCGCATCATTCGTTGTGGTGACACAGATGTTATAGAAAATAGCGAAAGATGTTTTCAGGTGCGGGCAGTTTTCCCGTACGTTTTGCCGTTAGTGCCACATAACTGGCAAGCATGAGTGATAACGTAAGGTTTATCAATCAATATCCTTATAGCTCTGCGTAGGGCAAACAGCTAATGGTCAGGTCACTTCCAGATCAGCCTCCCACACCTGGTCACATGATGAGACAGACTTCGATTTTTCTACCCACACTTTACTGCTGTCACTGATTTTACAAAGCAACTAGCAACATAAGATAATCAAGTGATTCATGCTGACCCTCCAAGTGCCAGTACTGGCCAAATGAAGCTCCATTGACCATTTGCTGCATTTTCTGCATCTAGCACTACACGTTTTCTTCTCAGTAGAAGGTGCTCTCTGTTCATAAAAGGGCCCAAAGCAAACCTAGAGCGCCATCTAGTGGGGTGAAAAAATACAGCAAATGGTTCATGAAGCTTCATTTGGCCATGGCTACAAAGTGCCATCTGCATGCGAAGATCATATGCGATCTTGTTGCCGTCAGAGGAGAATTCTGGACTGCAAGGAGAATTTCCCCACAGTGGGAGCAGGTATACATCCACAAACAAGGTATGTTTGCATGGAAGCATCAACTGTGCACTCAAGTGATATTGCGCAATAATGGGTGCAGAGATGTACCTGTGAGGAGGTGCGTATCACCAGAGGCTGGTTTGTTGGTTCTGGGGGCCCCACCCATATTTTCCTGAACTAAACAAATCGCTAGCAAGCTGAGTGAGAAGATCGTTGATAGCTTGCTGGTTAACAGAACATGCTGCTTCAGGCTTCCCCAAATAAGAAATGCATTTATTTAGTACTTGGTGTAGTGACTATTTGTGACCATCGGGGGGGGGGGGTACCCCCAAAAAATTGAATGTTTTTCTTGGTATAAAAAAACAA
>JAABNX020000052.1:16098681-16113023 GCA_015163995.2 Mormyrus lacerda | reverse complement strand
CCCCCCCCCCCCCCACGGCATCACCCTGACCTTGAAGAAGAAACCAACTCCAACCCTCTGCTCGGGCTCAGTTTGGTCGCTCATGGAGTCAGAGAAGCCGTCGGTGGCATCGTCGGGCTCCTCGCCCCGCAGAGAGGACAGTGGAATCTCAATCAAGCTGCTGCGTTTGCCCCCAAACGGCGCTGACCCGTCACTCTCAAAGGAGCACTCGGACGGGGCCCCAGAGCCACCACCAATCCCCGGCTCCCGCCTGGCCAGCCCGTCCAGGTCCATGGGGACCGCTGTGGGCTCTCCACTGGAGCCCGTCTCCGATACACTGTCATCGTGTGGCCGCCCAGGGGGCTCCGGGGGGCAGTCCCCACCCAAGCTGAAAGAGGACGTGGTCTGCACCTGGCACTGGCGGGGGGACACTCTGCGCAAGTGGGGCAGCGTGTCCACGTTCTGTGGGGGGGTCAGGACGCGCGTCAGGGGGGGGAATTTCAGCTCCACAGGCCGGGAATGTTGCTGCTGCTTGGGGCTCTTGGGGGGTGCTGACTGGGCCCTGCGGTGAGAGGTCTGTGGGGACTTGGAGGGCGTGGCCTTTCGGGAAGGGGAGGGGGAAGCGGAGGAGGCGGCCACCGGGTGATCACGAGCCGGCTCCCTGGCGAATCGTGGCCCCGTGCCAGCGGGCTTGGTGTTAGCCGGGATGACCCAGGCCTGTGTGGCGGGGGCAGCACGGCCCCCTTTCTTGCGGAGCAGCTGGTTCTGCTGCTCGGACAGCCGCTGCATGTCGGTCTGCAGCGAGCTCAGTGCAGCGCTCAGCTTGGACACCGCGCTGTTGTACTCGCCCAGCGGCGCTGGCCCCATTGAGAAGGTCACTTGCTTCTCCAGAGTGGGTGCGGCTTCTACTGGCACAGAACCCTTCTGGTCTTGTGCCGGCTCCACTCCCTCCTGTGAAACTGCTCCGTCCGGCTCTTCCGGGCCCTCGGCCGTCGGATCCTCACCTGGCTGCTGTTCCCGTTTCAACTGAAGAAAGGCACTCTTCCCCAGTCTCTGCCGGTGCTTGGCAAAGATAGCCTCAATGCGCTTCTTCTGGGCCTCAATGGCCCGGCGCCGCTCCTCTAGTCGTGCCCCCAGCTCCGACATCTCTGTGTTAAGGGCGGGGCTCTTGCCAGGGCTCTCCTCCGACTTCTGGGCCCAGGTGGTCATGGGAGTGGGTGGGGACTCGCTGGTGGGCGTGTCCGGCACAAGCTTCTTCTTGCGTTCTGCGAAGGTGGTCATCCGCACGCCGCTGTCTGGGCCATCATCGCCGTGGGGTTCCGAAGGTCGGCCTGGCGGCGTCACAGCATCCACTGGTGTGGCCCCCTGGGTCTTGGGTAGGTCCTCGGAAGCATCAGAGTCCACACTGCCATCCCGCAGGACCGAGTCATCGTCCCGAGAGCCCTCCGAGGTTCGTCGGCTCCGCCTCCGGCCTGACTCCCGGTCTTCCCCAGCACGGCATAGGATACCCGGATGGGCTGGGGCCGAGGAGCTGAGGGGAGCCGGGCTGCCATCGGGCGAGTGCAGGTAGAAGCCGTCGGGGGCACCGTCAGGGTGCAGTCGAGGTTCCAGCTTGCTCTCGTTGTGGATGATCTGCAACGCCTCCTCAATGGTGGGCAGGTCTACCCCCTCACCCAGCCCATTCTCCAAAGGACGGGTGGGGCGCACGTGTGTGCCCCATGAGGCCCGGTGCGACGCCTGGGGCTCAGCGGGACCCGGTTCCTGGTCCAGGAGCTGGCTGAGGTCCTCCGGTGGAGTGTAGGCAGGCCGGCTGGTGGGATTCAGGCAGTCGGAGCTCGCAGAACGGGTGATAGAGGCAACGGGATTCCCCATCACCACCTCCACGTCGCTGTCCAGGCCGAATGGGATGCTGAAGGAGACGGCGGAGGAGAGGGGGCGACTGGGGGAACAAAGCAAAGAGGAGAAACAGGAAGAGTTAATAAAAAACCAAAAAAAAAAAAAAAAAAAACCCATGTACAAATGCAGCCATCCATCTGAACCCAAATATGTAAAGTCATGTGATCAGGAGTCGTCATGTGATCAGGAGGCCTACCTAAATGGCTTCTTAGTCCATGTTTTCCCAAATCCTTCTGCAGAGAACATTACAAATCCAGTCAGAGATGCATGCAGGTGCATGGGAAGCTCAGACATGCAGAAGAACGCGGCGGAGTAAAACTCACCTGGGGTCATGGGTGAGGAGACGGGCAGAAAGGGCGCTTTGAACGGGGAGGGAGAGGCACTGAAACGGGGAGGCGGAGAGAAACAGACAGCGGGGTCACATTACGGTCTGCCGGGGCCACACCCATTCTCACCGCGCATACCAAAAATGCTAATTCACAGCAGTGACGTTAGGTGGCGTAGTGGTTAAGAAGCAGCTGCTTATGCTGACCTGTATCCAGCTGCTCAAAGTCACTCTGAATTAAAGTGAGCAGCCCGTAAACTCAAGGCAACAGCAGAGTGAAATTTCAGGAGATAAACAGGGCTGCTTAAGGGCAACGCCAGCGTCCTGCCCCGTGCTGGACACAGGCCCTCCTGGATCATCATACCTGTTGCTGCCGCTGTTCTGGATAATGCAGTCGTTCAGCCCAGAGACATCTAGATGA
The DNA here is from genome assembly GCA_015163995.2 of Mormyrus lacerda. Classification (NCBI taxonomy): domain Eukaryota; kingdom Metazoa; phylum Chordata; class Actinopteri; order Osteoglossiformes; family Mormyridae; genus Mormyrus; species Mormyrus lacerda. Next base: position 16,110,402 of record JAABNX020000052.1, on the reverse strand, counting down.
CACACAGGACATGTCTCATCAACACAGTCATGACTAGTATGTCCCTAATCGGTCTTCAGTGTCACTATTAGGGCACAATAGATGCACGTCTACCGAGCAGCCGTGCTATTTATGGCAATGTAATCCCCCCCCCCCCCCAAAAAAAATTATAAATGCATTAATAGTCAATGACCCTGTTCTGGTACCTTCCAGGTCCAGAGGTTCTAGCGGTTGGACAAACTCGGGCCGGCGCACCTCAAACCAGTTCAGCAGCTCTGCCACAAAGCTCAAGATATTGGCCTGCAGGAAGAAGCAGATTTAATACAGGAAGCCCAAGGTTATGTGACCAACAAAGTGTACCTTATATGGCATCACCATCTGGCTCATAATGTTACATGCTATACAGTCTTGTACCTGAAGTGGCGGTGGGGTGTAGAGTAGGTCCTCCAGAGCTAGGGGGCAGCAGCTATGCAAGCAGCCATCGCAAAAATCCCGAATCAGCTGCAGGTTGTAAAGGCTATCTGCCACGGACATTGTGTCCTTCAAACACAGATCTGTCAGATGGACAGAAGAGAGGAGAGGCATTACGTACCCTCCTAGGGATTGTAATTAACCGGGGCGGGTCATGGAAAAAGTAAGCTTCTGTTACTGATGATCACCATTCGGGAAAAAGGCCCTGATGGACTCTGTAGTCATGGCTACAGAAAGGGACTCAGAGTCCCAGGGGATTATGGGGAAAGAGGTCATGGGAAATGGCTGTGACACCGCGCATGTCACACTAAGACCAGACTATAGAGGGATAGAGAGCCAGTCAGCCTACTGGTAGAGCAGGGTTGGGAGGGGCGTACCTTCCAGATGCAGCAGTCTGGGGCAGTAGTAATGGATGAGCGATGCAAGTGCACAGCCATTAGCGAGGTCCTTCACACCAGCCACTACTGGAAAACCAAGGGGGTGTCTGGGTGCCAACTTATCCTTCCTGTAACGATTCTGAGATGGAGAAAGAGAGAGAGAGAGAAAGCGAGTATGAACAAGGCTCTGAGGACCCTGGAAGTCTGGGTGGGGTTCAATAAGATCTGAAAACTAAAAGGCAGGTCCTCTGAGCTCTATAGCCATCTTCCCAAGGCCTGTCTCAGCAGCACTTTCGCACCACAACCACAGCAGGACCGCAACGTGACCACACAAAAAAAAACCCACAAGGTAACAAATATATGGATCTCTAACAAGGAGGCAAACAAACGACATGAAAAATCAGACACACTCGGTCCTGCTTTAGCTGTAGTGTGAAAATGCACATTGTGCATCCAGAGGAATGGTCACACTGCGCCAACATCCAGGGGCGTGACCCTCCAGAGTGCCCTGATTTTATCCGGAATTAGCCATGAGATGCTGCTAATTCTGCAAAACGACAAAATCAGCAAAAATCAATCGCCCGACCACTGCCCTCACCGCCCAAGCCAAAAGTCCGCCAATCAGACACCCTGTTACAGGAAAGCACAAACTGACAGCCAGACTTGACCTACCACACACACACGCACACACACACACACACCACACATGCAAGACAGGCACAGCTCAGCCAATCGCAAGGCACGGTCAAGCGAGATGATGCGACAAGGCACGGGGACAGAGCGCCGGCGTGCCGCGAGAGGCTCACGGCAGTCGGGCCAATGAGAAGATGAGCTGAGAGATGGATGGGAAGCCTCAGTGCTGGAGACCGGGCAGGGTGGGGGGGAATCAAACCACTCCCAATCGATGGGACATATACGTGCCGTCCGTTGTCTGAAAGGTGGGACAGGTCAACCTCTTCACCCTCCTGAGCTCTTTAAACTTGGTGGGGGTGGGGGGGGGAAGCTGCAAAGGAAGCCCCCTGCTGGACAGCGCGTGAACTCTTGCACGGAGGCCTCGCCGACGCACACAGACACGAGACGCACGCACAGGGACGATGGAGGTGCCGGGCTGTGCGGCTGCGTGTACACATGGAGCGAGTCGGGGGGCGCCCCTGTGCCGCCAGCCCCCTGCGGGACCTTACCGCTGCCTTCGTGTCCTTCGTCTCCCTCACGCAAACCGTGAAGGCCCTCTAGACGCAGGACGGCAGAGAGAGGAGAAGCGTGAGAAAGGCCGGAGTGATATAAATCGCAAGGAAAATGCCAGCGTAAGGGACCCTCGAACTCCTATAATGAATGTAAGGGCTGCAATATGGCCGCCGTACGGGACACGCTGACAGACAGCGGGAAACAAGATGTGATTAACAACTGAAGCTGAAGCCCGACCGGGAACTTGGGTCTCCAGGGGTTAGTTTATGGGTGGGCGTGGAGAAGCAGGGCTGTCTGGCCCCTCCTTAAGAAGGCTACGGAGTATACGGGGTCCCCAGGGTCCTAGCACCCATGGAGTTTCTACAGATGAAAACTGGCAAGCTTTTGCTGGTTAAGGTCAACCCCTGACTTGCCATTCAGTTACATAATGCTACATGCTATACAGTCTTGTACCTGGAGTGCCAGTGGGGTGTAGAGTAGGTCCTCCAGAGCTAGGGGGCAGCAGTTATGCAAGCAGCCATCACAGAAATCAGCTGCAGGTTATAAAGTGGCCACCTAAAGTGGACTCTGATTGGACAAAACCCAATAAAACCCTCATTTACTCACCCCGTGAAAAGGGCCCCGGCTGTCCTACACAAGCTAACACTCTTAGAAATGTCATACTGCAATCTAGCCTTTTAGCAAATTAGCAGCTGAGGTCCCAACCAACATCATCGTAGTGCTTCCACCCATTGAGGTCCATTGGACCCACTCAGCCACACCCTCTGACATCAGCGGGAGGGGAAAAAACACAGACAGGCTAGCACAGAGCGGCAGCAACGGTGGCGGCGCCATTCCAGCACACTGGCAGCAGGGGGCAACAGAGGGGGTGGACCCGACGGCCTGTCACCCACATGTGAGGGAGCAGGAGAAGTGAAAGCGTCATGAAAGGTGGCAAAATGAGACTTACAGGAACAAGTTTCCAGTACCAGCGGGTTGGGCACTGCCAGAGAGCAAGAGTGTCGGAAGACAGGAGGAGGAGGAGGAGAGGAAGACAGAGGAAGAGAAGAAATTAAAGGGCTTTAAAGGCACTAATTGAAGAGATAGTGGGAGTGTCTGTGTAAGGTTGCAGGAACACAGAAGCCATCTTTGTGTCCATCTAATTCATTTAACTGTATTTCTTTGTTGGAGGGTAGGGCTATGCATTGTGAAGTCAGTCTGGTGCACATTTGACTGGTGCTGCGTGTGTGTGTGTGTTACTCACAGCAGGTTGTACAGGCTGTAAGTCTGGCCTGGGATGAGGTCTCTTGGTCAGTTCTTCACTCTCTCTGAGTCTCTGGTTCAACTGCAGGACACGAACATTGGCAAATGACACAGAGACACGGCGCATCGCCACGGAGACACACACAGATATACATGAAATGATGTGTCGCCGTAAGCAAACGCGAACAATGACTGGATGGGGCGGGGCCAGAGCACTGGGGTTGGGCGGAGCCAAACAGTGGCGCCGGACCAAATCAGAGCAGAGGAGGGAGGAAACTGACAAGGTCGAAGACCTACCCGGTTGACCCAGTAGAGAAGGGCTTTTTCCCATTCAGGCTTGCCTTCCGGCTGCTCGACTTTGCTTGGCATCTTCGCCGCCTTCAGGGTCTCCATGGCGCCCACGGCCATCAGGGCGTCCATCACTGCCAGGTGGGCACTCTGTGCGGTCACAGAGAAGAGGGAGGGGCATGGATGGAGATACTGGGAGTGGCAGCAGCACAGCAAAGGTGGAGATGAGGCTTCAAGATTGACCCCCTCCGCCAGAGAGTACTTCAGTGACCAGCTGCACAGTGATCCCACCCCCCACCTGGGATTTTAAAGAACCAATCATCCATTACCTGGGCAGTATCATGCAGAAAAATAGTCCACAAAGCCCTCTGTGGGCTGAGCGCACACACACTGTACAGAGGGGCTCCATCTGCAAGACCTCTCGCAGTTTCCCCAGGCATACAGTCACAATAGTGGAAACTGGCAGTGCCCTTATTCTACCACCAGGTGTCTCTGCTGCTATCCCCTTGTCGGATCTGAGTCAGCGATTACAAGCCTGTTTGCCTGTGCCACAGAAAGGAAAGCGGGAGGGCGGAGTGGGAACACTGTGGGGAATATCAGTTTGCTCAGTGGGGTGGAAGATCAGCATGTCCTGAAACCAGCATACGCACAGCGCTCAATCAGGTGCTGACCAGGGTGTTTTCGGATAAACATTTTCTCTAATCTTCTCTGACTCAAGTTCAAAAATTCCTGCCAAACAGCAAAGGAAAAAAAATAACATTTGACAAATTAAAGATCTGAGTAAAAAAAAAAAAAAATCATCTGCCAGGAACAGCAGAATCGTAAATAAAAAAATAAAGTGATTGAGAGTGTGGCTCGGCACAGTGGAGCAGGCAGGAAGTGGTGTCGCACTGTAATGACCTCACTGGGGAACCAAGATCGGACTGCACACAGTTCCTGAAAGCCCGGGAATTCCATATCTGCTGCTGCTGTTTGTGTTCCCTAAGCAGCACGGAGGACAAAAAGCAGGAGGTGCAAGGTCGGGGGAAGGCGTGGAGATCAGGGCTGTGTGCACTCGTCCGCGTACGTCAGCGGTTAAACGTCAATCCGGGAGTGCAGGGAAGGGGGGGGTTGGGGGGTGGAGGGCCAACAGGGATTATCCATTAATCCAAACATCTGTACTTCCTTTCAGGGTCTTCTGTTCAGTCTAGAATGACCGGTCACACCCACTAGAATGAGTTTCAGTCACACCCAGAAGCTTCTCAGAAGGCCGACACGCCCCCCCACCACGGAATTTCTCCCTGAGCGTGACGGCCCTCCCCACCCCCGGTACCTGAGCTTGTCAAAGCTCCCTGTTTACCAGCTTGCTGAGCCGGCGGGAGCCTCTTATGTGCCAAGGCGCTAACTGCGCTAATCAGCGGCGAGATGTTCCTATTATGGTGGTGTTTCCCGCTTGCAAAGTGCCTTCACTGGTCTCTTGGGAGGGGGGCCTTCAGCTCTAAGGTCAGACCGGGGCCCATTCGCTTCAGCCAACCCACTTCAGTCAGGCTGAGGTTGCATCGTGGATCAGTGGCGACCCACAGGCCTCAGCTGGTTCTGTTCCAGGCCCTGGGCTGTTGCATAAACATTAAACCCATTGCTCTTCGTCTCAGCCCATTAAAACACCACTCATACAAAACTACTCTGCTGTGTTTCTCAATACACATTCCTGACCATTCTTGTGCTTCACATCATTTGGCAACTTTCATTGTCAAAAACCAGTTTCAATACTCAAGAACCGAAGTATGGAGAATGGTAAAAATCCCTGGATGTTGTTCTTGACCCGCCCCAAATATCAAGGCTACACTGGCTGCATCCTCACAGAAGACCAATCCCATGATTCACTGCACCCCAAGTTCATTCATGGAAGGCGAGGTAACAAGCTGGTTCTTGCCAAGACCACAAATATGATTTTTGCCTACTTGTTAGTGACCCATTAACATTCAGAAGAAAAAACAGTCCAATATAGTCCCGAATGCTGCACTAATTCCACATAACCTGACCTGTGCAGTACTTCCGAAGTAAAGATCTCAGACCTAAGTTTTAGTCCAGTATCTATCCGCACTCATCAAGACCTGCTCTGCTCTGTTAATCTGCACACAGTAACATGTCAGAGAGAGAGGAAAGGGTGCATACTGGCAGCACACTGGAATCCACTAGGCTCCATCACATGCTCAGACTAATTAGAGTGGCAAAAGTATCAAACAATCACCCACAATGCACCTCTCAACAATGACCAACATTCCTCCCTGCCACACACTCCAGGTGAACGCCAGCTCGAGAATAGAACACCTCAAAATGACCATTTACAAAATGCGATTTAACAGCACTCATTACCACACTCTAAAAGCAGCTACAACAAAGACGCTTCAGAGCTCCCAGTGAACACGGAATACCTGTGCGTGTGTGTCTGTGTGTGTATGTGTGTGTGTCTCTGTGTGTGTGTGTCTGTGTGTGTGTGTGTCTGTGTGTGTGTGTGTGTGTCTCAGTGTGTGTGTGTGTGTCTCAGTAGACTGCGTTTAGCTGACAGGGACGGTGGGGATCTGACAGCAGATTGTTCAGTAATCCCCACAGATGCCCCCTCCCCTGGAATGAGGTGACAGGATCCTGCTCTGCTGGCCCCTGGAGGATGGGCTCCCCCCCCCCCTGAGTCTGGTTCCTCCTACAGTTTCTTCCTTCCAGGGAGTTTCTCCTTGCCACTGTTGCCTCTGACTTGCTCTCTGGGGGCAGGGATAATATCAAGCACTTTGAGACAATGTAATGTTGCATGTTGAGGGAGGCAAAAAGAGAATTTCCCCATGGGTATGAACAAGGTATGTTTTAATTTTTATTATTATTATTATCTATTACTACTACTATTACTAAAATGAGCTACACAAATTTAACTGAACTGAATACAAATTTTATATCAGACAGTGATGCATCACTGTGTGTGGACAAGTATCCTAGTCTAGAATAAATATGTTTTTATCATCCATCCTTCCGCCCGTTTATCATGGCCAGGGTCACATGAGGCCCCGCCTGGAGCCACAGACACGACCTGGCTGGGCCACCCTGGACAGGATAGTTCATCTCAGGGCCCATACACACAGGGCAGTTAATCTAACTGTGTGACTTTGGACTGAATGAGACGACCCACAGAGCACAGGGAGCACATGCCAGCTCAGTGGCCACAGACGAGATTCGAACCCGAAACACATGCACACCTATGGGCAGTTTCGTAACTCCAATTAGCCTCAGCATGTCTGCGGAGCGCTGATCCTGGGACTGGAACTGTCGACCTTCTGATCACAGACACAACCGTCCGAACCCACTGAGCCACACTCCGCCCCCAAAATAACAAGAATAGGTTAGAAATAGTAAAATAATGTGCAGATAAAGAAATATCTTCAATATGTCGCTCAGTGGGTCAAACAAAAGGTTTTATTGCTTTTTCAAAGCTACAGCAGAATCTCTGGAGGGAAGGAAGCCTCTCTCACGCACAGACTCCCTCCCAGAGATGAGGTGCATCGCGAGGCACTCCCACTTCCTGAAATATTTCACTTTCCCATTGGCTGCCAGAAGCAGGATCCAGAGGCCCTGATGCACCTAGAACCAGGGAACACCTGGTCCTGGGCCTAGCCCGGGACTGATGACCACCAGTGGCAGATTTACCATCAAACCACACATTTACAGTTGGGGGCCCGCCTGACAGCCAAAAACAGTTCCTAGACGGGGGGGACTCAGAAGGTTAACCACTATTAGTGTGACATTGCAAAATAGAAGCAGAGCAGAGCAGTGCTGTATTGTATACGCAGTACCGAGCCTGCAGAATTAGGGAAAAAAGCTTTCAATTACAAGGCCGGCTACAGGCTACCCACATTCCATGCCTGGCACAGCCCTGAAAACGGAGCGCACAGCCTTCCCCGGGAAGCTGGCATAGCCCCGCAGTGTCAGGGCTCACTCAGCTGTGCAAACGGCCTTTCAGGGAGCCTGAACGCATAGAGGAAGGTCCAGGCCAAAGCACGTCATGGTCAGCCCGCCCCCCCAACAACCAAGATATCACTCCTGAAACATTAACCAGGATTTGAGGAAACATTAACAGCTGACAGCAGAGGGAAAACGGTCCCGGAACAGACTGGCTGTTGGAGCTGTCAGAGCAAAACCACCAGGTTACAGAACAGCATTAAAAACACAGACCCGAGGACAAACACAGACCCTGGAAGTGTGCAATTTCTAACAAGGAAATAAAAGTGATAGAACACATTTACAAAGAAATACTGACCCCATACTTGCAAAACGCTCACAAACTGTGCTGACAGGCATATTGCCCAACAACAAGAGGGCTGGCAAGTACACGCAATAAAAAAGTAAACCACGCAAAGGGGACAATAGCAGAGGCTAACTTCATATTTATACATTTCAGATTCTCTCACTCTTATTTTAATTTCTCCCCAAACAAAAGTGTTGATTTGCTGACGTTTCTGTCCAAAGTGATAATCTATATAATCTCCACATCAAGTGTGGCCCTGCAGCCCTGCACGTCTGTGATGACCTCAGTCCCCGTCATTTCAAACAGGGACTATGAACGACAATAGGCAGGTCCATGAAGATTACCGCTCTCCTCAGCACGTTGCGCTGGTATTGAGTTTACAGACCTTTCAATAGAGCCTCTTTGTTTGTAACAGAGAAAGACGTTGCAGAAGCGGTGGCGGGGGGGGGGCACAGCAGCCCCTCGCCATTCCGCACACTGACCCACTTTCCCATCCATGATGCAGCCAGACAGCGTCAGGCGAGCACAGCTGCCAGCCCCATATCAGATAGCACCAGGCAGGCAGCACCAGCTGAGTTCAGATCCTATCACGATCCCAAAGCGGATCGCACACGATCTGTCAAGAACATCGCTCACCACGGCAACCGAAAGTGGCCCGCTCTGCTCCTGGGTCAAAGGTCAAGCCCAGACAGACATCTGCAGCAATATAATCTGAAATTACTTTCTTTTTCTTTTGATAACGGAACATATCTGCTTCCTCTTACAGCAGGAAGCCTTATAAAAGACTGGAAGCGGGAGAGCATTCAACAATCAGAGCAGCCACACAGAGCACATCGCTGGATTGATCATCACTACACAGCTGCGGGGAGCTTGAAACACACAAACACCTCTCTCTCTCACACACACACACACACACACACACACACACAGAGCAACACCACCCAGCTTTAAACAAGCTTCTTCCCAAGGTGATCTTACCATCTTGATAGGCTTATGTCGAAGGTCGGTTTCTGTCACTGGGACATCCTGGTCCTTTGGGGCCACACCCCTCTTGGAGAGGAGCTGCAGGAGGGCAGAGTTGTCTCTAGGGGGCGCCGGAGCCCCAGAGTGGCCTCCTAGCAGCAGGCCACAGGCCCGGCAGTACAGCTCAGAAGACAGCAGAAGGTGCGTGACGGGGGGCTTGATGTGCTCCTGTTCATATTGGTCGCTGTAGAAGGGGTCCTGCAGCTCCACAGGCACGTTCTCTACGGGCAGAGATGAGGGACAAACAGTGCGTGAAGCCGGAGGTGCAAACGCTGCATGGCGCTCGGTGCAGCGCTGTACAGGAGGACGCAGAGGACAAACAGAGCAGAGCAGTGACGACGAGCAGAAGCACATGACCAAAGACATCTGAAGTGCAGGAAGTTACAATCACCCCTCCCCCCCCCCAGATGGTACTAATTATGCCAGGAGAGACCGACTGCAGGCCGGGACAGATTCAAAATGAAGCACAACCTCCTAATAAGGCACCACACGTCCCCGAGGCTGCAGCTATCTGGTTGAGTGGAGAAAGTTCAGGTAAAACCACTGAGTTGGGGGGGGGGGGGGTACCAACCCAGTGGATTCCTCACGCGCCAAAGACACTGCCAGGGACACACGGCACCCCCCCATGCCCCCTCCCTCCAGCAGTGACCCACATTCCGCCGTCCTTCCCATGTCCTGGCATCCAGATGTCCACTCGGAGTTACCAGACAGCCGGGGGGGCTCAGAGGGGGTGGGGGGGGGCGTTCAGAGAGGCTGCTTTCCGGGGCTGTTTGAGGCAACTGGACAGGATCCCAGTCCCGGAAGCTGAAGCTGCTGGCGTTTATGTAGAGCTTTGTAGAACATTTACATTCTGTGTCAGTGGAGCGGGGAATGCAGGACTGTGTCACACAGACACAGAGAAACACAGACTGTGTCACACAGACACAGAGAAACACAGACTGTGTCACACAGACACAGAGAAACACAGACTGAGACACACAGACAGACACAGAGAAACACAGACTGAGACACACACAGTGATAAATACAAACAGACACACAGACAGACACAGGCAATCCTGAAATCCAAGGCACCCCCCCTGCCCACCTGTGAACAGAGGCAGCCGCAGTGAAACCTATCCCCCCCCCCCCCACCCCACTGGGAGTCCAGCCCAGATGGTGTTACACCACAAAGCGGCGACACAAAGTATACCAGCATCCTGAGATTACAGAGCGATAACCCAGCCGCCCCCCCATTAGCCACTGGGTCAATGCACCCCCAATCATGGCCTTTGACACTTGGCACCTCTGCCATCGTTTTGGAAGTGGGAGGCGGCCGGGAATAGTGGGACAGGGAGAAGCAAGAGCAAGTGGGGGGGGGGGGGTGATGCAAAGCGGGATGCAAAGGCCCAGCTGTGAGTCAGATGGGCTGAGCTGATAGGCTGCTCATTTCCATGTGGGCGGGGCCTTTCCGCTCACTGCTACGGTAAGGGACTGGGACCGCAAATGGCCGGCTGTCACGCAGGGACGTGGCAGACACCCTGCGGAGGTTGGCTGACACTTCCGTCAGGTGTAAAGCTTCCAGAAAGTCCCATAGCCTGCAGCAGAGCCCAATATAACCGTTTCCTCTTCAGCCAGTGGCTCCTTGCCTCACCTGACAGGTATCAGGACGGAGGGGGGGGGGGGAAGACAAGCACAGGTGCAATCCAGGTCAGCTTCATGCTGCCATCTTGGAAATGAACACTGACAGTGGAGGGGTTCAAAGGTCAGGCTGATATTTTTTTCCTGTACAAGGACAGGACTGAAGGGTACACCCCCTTATCTGCCTGGACACCGATTCCAAAACATCTGACCTACTACACACACTAACCTGGAGGGGGTGCATCTCCCACTTCTTGTTAATATGACATTTTTCAGGTATACTGTTACTGGGTAATTAATAATGGAAAACGACCTTTCTTCGTGACACATTTAAATCACACAGGAGCAGCAGCAGGCAGGCCGCGGCCGTCTGGCGGGGGCTCGGTGACCTGTGAAGACGGGGAGCTCCAGGGGACGCCACGGCGCGATGGTGGGGCCACCGTGAGGGGCAAGATCAGAGGGCATGGAGAGATCCAGCACCATGTCCGTCACCCATCACCGGGAAGGACGACCCAGGGCGACGGTGGGGCCGACGGGAGCCAGATGCATTCTGGAATGGCTGGTGCCTGTCCTCAAACGGCATGTCACCCGCTGACACCCTCGGAGAGCCCCGCTCTCTGGCACAGACCCCCACAGGAGACCCTCTAGACTGCCGCATGTCATCACAGAGCCGGGGTGGGGAGAGGGAATGAGGGTGGCTCACATGGGGACAACCACACCCCCCAGGCTGAAAACCGAGACGGGAGAGTCAACCGCGGTCCGCCACAACCCCGCCCCCCCCACATGACGACAGACGGGCTCTGGTGACTCAGAACTTAAAGATTACGATTGCTAAATCGGATAAACGTGTTGTGTTGAATCAACAAAGGATGCGCGTCTGAGGGCGGGATGCACACGCGCAAAACACAAACACGCGGTGCGCATAAAGGCCGCATGGCGACCTTCCCCAGGTGTGCGCTCAACTGCTCTTCTCAGCCAGTAAAAAAAAAAAAAAAAGAAAAACACAGATCGGTGCCAGGAGTCTGTGTGCCGGTCGCCATAGGAACAGCACCGCTAAAGATTCCCTTTAATTAAAGGGATGGTGCGGGCAGGCAGAGCGTATCACAATCAGGTTCCTGTTCTGTTTGAAGGCCGGTGGTTTCAGATGCGCTGGCTCATTCTGCCTGACGCTCCCCACAAATGCAGCACAGAAGAGAGGGGGGAGGAGAAAAGCCCCTGGACACTATAGAGGGGGGGGGGGGGGGGGGTCTTCGGGATCTTGGTTTCC